>JAPDHL010001909.1:4020513-4107513 GCA_032847665.1 Solanum chilense | reverse complement strand
CCAATATTTTTTCAAGTTAATTAAATTAGAGAGTTATAGTACTTCGAGAATATGCTTGAGATGGTAATCCAAGAACTTGTTACGTTTTATCTTAGTATACCAATTACAATTAGGATGTTGGTTTAACCAAGGATTGTCCAAACTTTGTTTGGTTTTCTCACGTTTCTTTTATTAGAACATTTTGTTTTATTCACTCTTCGAAATTGGTGAAAAATGGTGTAATGAAACAGAAAATAAAGTGCCCTTATGAAATACAAATCCTTGTTAGGATGTTTGATCCAGTTCATGTGCTGAATTAGCACATGCTCTAAATCGATTGCTCTACTCTATATGAAGTTCTTTATTCCGAACCAGAAAAGGTTCGTGATCAAATATTATCATATGGTAAACCAAAAGATTTGGATATGAGTTAAATGTTTCATTGATATGCAAACTGTTTTTCACTATTTATGTGTTTGACGTGTTCTGCAAATAAATCATAAAGAGGCACAACTTTTTTACTGTGTAATCTGTAATTTGCAATAGTGAACCTGAAATATTGAACTGTAATCTGAATTTTGCAATATGGAATCTGAAACCTACAATTTGGAACTCATGTAACTTGTAGTCTGCAATAACAAGGAATATGGAACTGTAATTTGGAACTCAGAAAAATGTGCAGTCTTCAATTTGCAATTTGGAATTGTTCCAATCTTGAATCTGGAACTTCTTGACTCTTCTATAACATGTTGCTGCAATCTCATTTTGTTTTTCTTTTTAAATGTGTAGGGAAATGAATGTAAAAAAATCTGAAGGGTCACCACAAGTCAATTTGATCTCGTTGAAATGGATGATAGAAGAGTTTTTCAACTATTATAAAAGTTTCAATACATTATATTTCATTTTGTGAAATATATTCATTGGTGGAATATATTGAACTATTATAAGATTACATTTTGAACCATCGTGTAAACATTCAGAATATTGCTTTATAAGTATGCGTATGCACACAACACATATTATGTTTTGAAGTTTATGGAAAAATCTATAGATTTGAATTACTTATTAGCTAATTTAATGCTTGTAGTATTTAATGCAAAACAATATTGGTGTATTTAATTAGAAATTTTGGCACATAAATTGTGTATGCATATGGGCATAGACTACACTTCAAATTGTTGTCATATATTAGATATAAAAGAAAACACTTCATAATTGTAGGCATGGTAGCAAAGGCCACACTTAAAAGTGTATCAGGTAAGGCAACACTTGTGTGACCCTTTTGGATGTTAGGCTACGCTTGAAAGTGTTGTTGCTAAGGCGACACATTTAAGCGTAGCTTAAAAGCATGGTCTTTTTGATTTTAAGGCTACGCTTAATATTGGTAGCTGATAAGGCAACACTTTTAAGTGAAGCTGCAAAAGCATGTCCCTTTTGCCTTTTGGTAATGCTTTTAAGCGCACCTGCTAAGGCAACACTTTTAAAGTGTTTCCTAAACTCGAAGGTTACAGGGCTTTCAACCACACATGAAAAAGTGTGGCTTAAAGTAAAAAAGTGTGGCCTTTTATCGAAGGCCACACTTTTTCCTAGTTTAGGACACACTTTTCTATGGTGGTTATAGACAAAATGTTGTAGTTTCACCAAGTATGACACTCCATATATATTACTAATCTGGGCCCTGGAATCAGCAACCATGTGAGGACCATACCTGGAGAGTTGGGTAAACTGGAGACCATACTCATAGATTGTGATGATACCTTGCCTTAAATTCTATAATTCTTTAGATTTTGCCTCTCTTTGCTCCATTGGGAAGAACATGTCAAGAAAAGTTTAACTAAAACAATCCCAAGTGATAGATGCAGCATCTGTACCCATGTTCTTCTACTACTGAGTATACCATATATGAGCAACATCTTTAAGTTTGTAAGATTCTAACTTAACCCGATTATTACTAGTTACCTACATCACTTCAAAGATCTTATTAACCTGCTCCATAGAATTTTGGGGATCTACACTAATCAGCAATCCTAAGAAAATTGGTGGATTCATCCGAACAAAACTCAGATTCTAGCTGTAGATGACCCAACATTATCATTTTCTGGAACTAGAATGTGCTGAGTGTTCGGGTACGCCACACTTTGAGCCAACATTTGAATGATATTCTTCAACTCTGCACTGGAAACTTCTCGATTTGGGACTAGAGGAGTTGCATATGCATTCCTGGTATTCACATTTCTAGAGTTAACTCTACGAATGAAAGCGCAAAACGTCGAGTTAGAACGAGGGATTCAGTCACACCTCATGCATGATAAAAGTATCAAAGAATTTGAATTTTTCCTAAAATACTTTGCAGCCTCTTTACTATTAGATGTGGTGCACTCACACCCATGAAAATGACTCTAGTTAGTGCATATTTTTAGACATCCGTGGACTCTTAAATATAGTGCTCTGATACAAAGTGTGTCATGCCTCAAGCTACACCTGGACACAATCACAGGACCTAGGATCACAAGTGACCCCAAGCTAACCCTATTAGCATAATCATGAGGATCCTAAGGATAATAATAACTGATCCAGATGGTAAATAATAAAGCAAGTTTAATATCAAACATTAGAGTTTAATACAAGAGAAATATCAAACTCAATTACGAATCTGAATCTATCTATGTCTGCTATAAACCTTTAAACTGACTAGAAGTGTTGGGACATGCACCAACTAAATATAGAAAAAAATATGAAAACTAAAGAGTAAAGGATATAAAAGAGACATGTCACTAGTCCTCAAAGATAGAACTAATGCTGCTAAATTGAAGATTGGGAACCGATCAAAGCATGATCTGGAAGCTAAGTGTAACGTCCCTACAATGAACTAGGTGAAACTGGATCCAAGGATGTATGTAATGAGGTTTAAAGGTCCTTAAATGGTTATTTATATTGTTTATAGGAACTGTGTGAAGTTTGGCCGATTTTTAAAGTCAAATGTCAAGGGACATCCAATGACGTTTGACGACTAGACGTCTATGTTGTTTTGTAGATTCTTGTGTGCCTAGGCTTGTTTTGTGAATTCTTTGGATTACAAATTGATTGTGGAAGTTCCTAATAACTAGGTGACCATGTATAGGGGTTTAATATCTTGGTATGACTACACCTACGACCAACAAGGGGCTCTAGAAGAGGACCCCAACGTGTAGGCAGAATCTTCTAAAACTATACAGGCTACGACTCATCCATCAACAGATTGTAGTGAAGCCGAAACCCTATCGTCTTGGGCTTAGATCCACCCTTAGTGGTGGTATATTAATACCCCATGAACCAAACTCTAGACCAATCGATGTCTCTGCAAAACAGGCCATCGATCAGGCGACGCCCCGTAGCTAGGGGTCTGTCGATGGTCACTGTAAAAGTTGTCGAAAATTGGTTGATCTTGGGGTGGTTTAGTAAATTCACCCCAAACCTTTTATGAATTATGGACGTTTTTTAGGGTTATTTAGGTATTTTAAGTTGTTTTATAGTATTAGACCTAGAGAAGACCTCCTTTTAAAATATTCAAAACCCCTCCTCAAGAAATAACTCTCTCAAAATCCACAAGATCTAGAACTCAAGGAATGGTCTAGAAGATAAGGTGTTGAGGTGTTTTATTCCAAAAAAAATAGTGGGTTTATTCTCATTGAGGTATGTATTTTATCCTTGAACTTTCTTTCAACCAAGAAGTCATTCCAGAGAGATTCAACAAGGGTTTTCAAACTCTAACTTCTTCTATTTTTGACTCTAAGCATGGGTATTTGAATTAAAACGTTGTAAGGATTCAAATATGTTGTTTTTAGTAGTAGTTTGTGATTTTAATGTCAAAACTTCAATGAAACCATGCTGATGCTTATTATCAACTTTTTGCTTATGAAATGCGTTTGATGCTTTTAGTTAGATAATGTTAGAGTTGAGTTTCTTATGTTGTATTATTGGTTAGATACTGCCTATTTATTTTCCAATTTATGTTGTTTTGATTTAATATTGATAAAAGGTGGTGAGATCTTGGATGAAGGGTAAGTTGTTCTAACTTGATTAGTTTCCATTGAAATGATTCTTGAGTGGTATGGTCCACCTTTGATGGAGGTTCTTACTTGAAGTATATGAGTATGTAGTTATATGTGTATTGTGAGCATGTCCTTGAAGTCTTGATATATGAAGTAAAGTGATAATGATGATGTTCTTGTTGATCGACTTTATGAAGCTTGAAATGTATGTTTTGTAGAGACTATGTCTAAGTGAAGTATATGCATAGGTGAAGCATGCTAGTGTGTGGTATGTGATAAATGAATTTATGATTATGTTTAGGAGTAAATGTTATGAAAATGGTAATTATGTGAAAGTGGTTCTGACATGTACTCATACACATACACTTAAATGAGTGAGTGAAGTTAATGAATGTTTATGGAAGATTTTAGGGTGGACACTCTTCCTGAGTAGAGATGAAGTGTCTAGACCTTCCTTATTATTCCTATAGTAAGAAGAAGGGGATTTTTGGGGTGGACACTCTTCGTGAGTTTACATTAAGTGTTTAGTAGCAACCTCACTTTTCCCAAGATCTTTCCAAGATAAGTTGGAGGATTGATACCCTTCATGAGTTTAGATTTGGTGTCCAAAATTTATTCCTTGACCTTTAGTATAAATGTTTAAGACTCTGTAGGGGAGTTAAGCTTAGCACCGAGAGTATTTGAAGAAAGGGTGAGTTGAGAAGTTTTACCCAATGTTCCTGTTGGTATGTGTAATCCTTGTTAGTAGAGATTGATTTACTTAGAAACAATATCCTTATCCCTTAACTATGCTACCGTATAGGAGTAGCTTATGAAAAATCCATGTAAAGGCTCAAGAATGACCCTAACCTACACAAGTGGGGATGCCTCATCCGGTAGGGGTTAATACGGGATTCCATGTCTAGCTCTAATGGTTTATGTGGGTTAAAGATATCCCTCAAAAAAGTATTTAATGAACTGAGTCTTCTATAGGGTGTACTACTTAGGGTATGTGGTGGTATGGAATGATATCTATCCACTACAGAAGTAGTCATTTGGGGGGACTCTTGGTGTGTCCTTATATGAATGAATGATTTGGTCATTATGAAATGTAAGTGAAGTTATGTGACTTAGTGTCTAATGTTAAGAAAGAATTTTAAGGTTATGTCTTGTTTGATGAAGGCTATGAATGATGAATGTGGTGTGCCTAATCTAAGGGAATCTTCAAGGAGCATCATGTGGGAGTAGTAGTATGGGTTGATACTCTCACATTGCATTATGTGTAACTTGGGAGTTGCCTTGGATAAGGGTTCTTATGTGAAGTCCTTAAATTTAAGTATGTTCCCTAGTGGCTTTGATGTTTAGTGTGGGCTTGTTACCCGTATGAAGTAAGCCTATGGTCGGTATTCTTGAGGAACACTTAGGTGTGTATTGAAGGGATTGTATGGGCGCTTTCTTCATGTCTTAAATTAGTGATTCTTAGGATAATTTAGGGAAACTTCGAGGGAAATGAGTTCACTGTGAGTTGAAATCAAATGATCTCATTGTAAGATAAAAACAAGTAGGTTCACTGTAAGGTTTATTGAGTTCACTGTAAAGTGTAGTTTTGTGCTAAAATAATAGAAGTTTTACTTTATGTGCTAAATGATGATTGATATTTTTATTTACTAATATATTCATGAAGATTTCACTTGAATAGCATGAAAGTCTTATTTCAACTGAAATGTCCCTTTTACATGTGTTTTTGGATAGTGCCGTACTTGGTACAATTTTTGTACTAACCCTATACTTTTCAATACTCTATAAGTATAGATTGGATTCAAGTTGAAGTTTAGAAGGCAATCTTGGGAATTTCACTGTTTCAAGACTGGGTATGTCCTCATATATACGAGGACATAGCCATTGTTTATGTAGTTTTTCATTAAGACTTGTATAAAACTCATTATGTATATTCTTTCAATGTAAATGGTCGTGACCTAAAGATATTTAAGTTCAGTCTTTAAGTTGTCTTGTGACGATGAGATTTATTATTAGTATTTATAACAGAGTTTCTAATTATTATTCTTGTGAAATTTTTTAATTTTGCACTACTTTTCATATCATATGCAACTAACGATAGTTATGAGGCTTGTGCAAGACCCCGAAGGGTCAAGTACGTATTGTGACAACCTAAGACTGCCCCCTTCTTCTAGGATGTACTTGCGGGTCGTGACACTAAGAACATGGACCTATATAAAGAGAATACGTAGCGAAGAGTATTCTTTAGCATTTGAAAGGTACTGAGCATGCAAGATAAAATAAATGTGAATGACAACATAACTAAGCAAATCAATAAAAAAATTATATAATTTGAACATGATATTTATATTGAATATTGAACTTATTGGATGCAATAACCAAATGATAACATTCTCATACAGAATATTGACTATATTTAAATATGGTAAGTGTAATGGAGCATAAATAAAGTGTGGGAGCTACTAACAACTGATAATAAAATCACATTAGCTAAATGTGAAATCCGATGTTTATGCCCCCATAGGAAGGACCCAATACACCCAACCAAAGTTGTAGAGGCATAGTGACATTTTTACTAAAATGAAGCCTACAAATGGGACTTAAAGCCTACATGGCTCATAGTTTGGCTAACCCTAATCCAACACGGTATTATGCTACTCTCAATAGATTAAATGATTACTACATTATAACTTAATTTATCTAATATAATATATAGCTCAAAACTAATATGCAAACTTGAATGAACATTAACATAAATATATGACACATTCAAGACTGGGGCATGTATATCTATAATACTAAAATATCGGACTTGCATGTATAATTCAAGAAGTAAAGAAATGCATAGCTAGGGTTCTTGTCACAATCATGGGAGCACCACATAGAAGTAACATATCGTACTTGACCTCTTCGAGATCTAATACAACCCCATAATTATCATTCATCGCATTGTCATAGGTAATTCAGCGAAAATTTTGAAATTTTAGCACATCATATGCTAGAACATCACTTTCATTATATATAAAATATCATAATACATAGTCAAAGACTGTAGTCTCTTTTTTTCATCCTAGATTCAACATCATTAGAGTACATTAGGGAGACGATCCTTATAACATAATTCATAAGTAAACTTAATACATAACTTTACAGTATAGTAATACTTAGGAAATCCTTGGACTTAAGGAGTCCTTTCCTTGAGTTTTGGGATAACATATCAAGATCCTTCCCATTAAAGTCATACTTTAAGCATCCATAACCTACACTTTGTGTAAAACGTTCGAGAAGAATGAAGTTATTACAAGAGTGCACTAAGTATGACAACCATGCAAAAACATGCATTTAAAAAGGACATTTTACTTGAGACCATGCATCATTCCCTTTTGAGAAAACTTCATTAAACTTTGATACAATAAATATTACACAATTTACATACTTCATATAGGCATATTCAATGGTCATACTCATATAAAATCACACATTGCATTTAAGTCACAGTAACAACTACTTTACATTAAGTTATTTTCTATTTATAAAAAGTCATTTACATTTACAGTGAACTCTTGTTCCCTTTACACTGAACTTCTTCTTATTCTAACTTCTTGACTTTCCCAAGAAACCCTCTAGTGAAACTTGGTGAAATGAATAGATAATGTCCCATAACACTATCCATACTCAAGCATCACCTTAATAACACCATATAAAACCATACCTACAACCTTTCAAGTCAACACATACATTCATATGACAATTTCATATAACAAGGCACATGCTTCACATTAGACATAACATAATCCATTACTCATAATCCTAATCTAAGTCTACTAGTGTAATTTACATGCCAATCTCCATAACCTTACACATACTTAGTAAGCCTATCATAAGACCACAAGCATCATAACATCTAATTCATACATCAAACATAATACTATACTAAACTACATGCAAACCAAGTAGGACCTTCTATCATATAGTCAATAAGATTAACATCATGCACCTATGGAGATACCTAATCATATAGACCCATTAGGACTCATACCATGTACATCTTCATAACAAGTAGTCAATACTATAATGCCATGCATAAATACATAAACATAATCATACACCTTATAACACCTTCCTAGAACTTCCTAAAGAGCTACTTGTGCAACGCATATGTGAAGTCTCTTACCCCCAGCTACACTAAGCAACTACCCTTAGGTTATCCTAGTTAGGGTCCTAATGAAACTATAGCCTTAACTGATACATAAGACCATGGATGCTAACCATAGAATTTGGTGTTGTCGAGCCTTACACCAACTGAAGGTGCTCTACCTAGCAAAGGTATAGCATTACCACATGCTAGCATACTAAGTGAAATAACTTACTAGATCCTATGTGGCAAGCATAGTTATGGAACTTGGAGGTATATGTGGAAACCCTCTTTAGGAATATTGAGGCATTGTGGTTATCCACTTATGGAAGTATCACTTTATGCCCTTTGGGGTATGAGGCTAACCTCCTTGTGAGGACTATGGTGGCCTACCTTCCTACAATGGAAAGGGACACCCCTAATCTTCAAGTTCACTCGGTGCTGAGCTAAGTTCCCTTTATTGAAAAGCCTTTATTAACATTACTTGATAAAATTAGCTTAGGATATTGACTTTTCATATGCTTATGTCATAAGTCATATATGAGAGTTCATCAACCTATATCATGTGAGAAACACTCTCACATTTACATAGCATATTCAAGCACCATTTAATTTAGGGTACACCTGAGAACACCTTTCAAGGCCCCTGTTTTGACTAGATCATCATACATGTGTGTGTGTTTATACATATATGTGAGCGATCCTTTCACATAACACATTAAGGACATACATGTTCGTACATTAATGCATAAGTGTATTTATGATAAATCTTTTCATGTAAACAGATTAAGATACTATGCACCTTCATAACATAACCATGCATTCATATTTATGTACATAGACAACAAAACCTAGGAACTATCCTATCAAGACACACATGTGCAATGCATTGAAAAGGTCCCATACCCTTTCCCATACTAGTAAAACTATCAAGTTATCCTAGTTAATGATAAATCACATACTTCATAGACACATATACTTTACATGCATAGTAGTTAACATGAGTGCATATGGGAATACCCTTTCATTTAGACAACATGAACCTATACTACTTATGAGCACGCTTAATGTGTGAGTGTGTGTACATGGGTCAACACGATCACCTAATGGATATAAACAACACATTGAGGAATCTAACCTCTTAGGACTACAGTGAGCCTTTAAGTATAGAGCAAACAACACATACTAGCATAGGAGACAACACAACATCACCTTACTTTCAAGACTCCTCACCTTAACTGTTCACACATTTATATTGGGGTACATAGGCAAGGGATTATTAACAATTATAACTCATCAATGATAGAACCTAAACCAACCCTAACATAACCATTCACAGCCTCTCAACATTAGTAATACAACCTAGATCATAGCTAGAATAGGAAACTAGGCATAGGCTTCACATAGTGTGATCATCATAACCACACGCTCATGTAATCATCAAGTTGCATTCAAGGATATAATAAACATATATTGAATGTCAAGGAATTAAAAACCACCACCATAAGTGGACCATACCACACAATGTCATACAATTCTTCATCAACTAACAATTCTATATAAAAGTAGGTGGGATAGAGACATTCCTACCAATTCATCAACCTTTGATCATCATTGATCAATATACCTTTTTCATCAAAAATTCATGTATAAGTCATTATATAAATTTACTTTAACATAAACAAAATCATTCATAACACACAACAAGATCATGCTACTAGCAAGTACACTACATAACCAATTCACTAGAAGGTGGAGAGACATAGATCACTCACCAATTTTCCTAGCCTTTAACATCAATAATAATTCATCAACATTATAAATGTAGGGCAGTATCTAAACATGACAGCCTAAACTAAATCATGCTTCTTCTACCCTAGAATTGAGATCGCATCATGTACATTACATTATGAATTTATAGGCTAGAATAACCTATACCAATCCTTACCAATTTGATTGTATCAATGTACATTTTATAAATCACACCTAATTTATCATCACATAAAAATGTAGGCAGTATCTAAGACAATTGATCATAACTGAATTTCATAACAATCATTCCAGAATCAAGATCACAAGATACTACATTATAGGCTAAGCTTATTCAAACCTTCTGTTACAACTCTAAGATGACATAGGTGAAAATAAAGACTAACATGTTTGTCATGGGATTCTCAGGTCCTAAAATTCTTTACAATGAGGTAATGAGGCAGTTTCTAAAGATTTAGGTGAATTGAAAGTCAAACATCAAGGGACGACCAAGACATTGGACGACTAGTCACCTATGTGCTTCATGTGTGTTTTATGTGCTTATGTACGTTTCATTAGATTATGATTTCATTATTTGAGTAATAATATTTTTTATAGGCAGTGTTTCAAGTTTCATGAAGTTTGGAGGTCAAAGTCCAAGAATGTCCATGACGGTTGGAAGGTTTGCCTTGAAATGAGCTTGTGTGTCTTACCATATTTCGTGGAGTTTTACGTGTTTGTTTTGGATGAAATTATGTGAGAGGTACTAAAATCATATAATAACATATTTGGGTTGTAAAAAACCCCAAGGACCAACCAATGGTCCACGAGGAATGACCCTTCACAAGAACCTAAGGCTATCTAGACCATCCCAAACGACTGAGGCAATTGACGGCCAGTAGAATGGTGAATACCCCATCGATGGTGGGAACGGTACTCACAAAGTCCAGTTTCTGATCCAAACTACGGCCAGCCAAGAAGACCCATCGATGAGCAATGTAGGTGAAGTGTGCAATTTCACAACTCACTGTTAAATACAATGGTGAATTGGTAAATTCACCCCACGTCCAAATAAGAATTTGGGAGGTTTAATAAGGTTATTGTAGGTACTCTAATAGGGTTTATAAGTCCTAACTACCTAGATTAATTCAGTATTCTAAAATCAAAACCCAAATTCTCTAAGAAACTCTCTAGAACTCCATTGAAGTCAAAACTCAAGGAAAAGCTTGTCTTGAAGTTTGATTGATGATTCTTAGATAATTTCGTCATTTTCCTTCATCAAGCTATGATTTTAATCATTGAAACTCTTTTCATCAAGGAGCAAAACTTTAAAGCGATTTCGAAATTCTTCTAAGGATTAACTTTTTATATTTTACGATCTAGCCATAGGTTACTGCATAAAACGTTTTAAGTCATTGATTATTGATTCAATTGATTTTAGTTTTATGGTTTTAACCTAAAATCTTCATGAACCCATGCAAAACATAATCTCTTCAATCTTGCTATATTATGGTTGTTATGATCTTGTCTCAATGCTTATGAATTCTAGTGTAGTTGTCTATGGGCTATTGAATGATGTAAAAATTGTATTGTATTGATGTATAGGATGTCTTATATTGATAAATCTATATTGAATTTATATAGATTCATGGGGTATTATGATTTTTGTATTGAATTGATGATCATGGCCATGGGTAAGGGCTTTTTGGTATTGTATTGGATGATTTAGCTATGGATTTAAGTGGTGAGAATGGATTGGTGGTACACTCTTAATTCTATTTATTTCATCTGATGTAAGTCTTGAATGATGTTGTGATTTGTACGGTCCAGTTAAGTTTGCGGTTCCATGTGTTATTATTATGTAATATGTGGCCTCATCGTCGTTATTTTATGTATTATGATGATCATGACCTTGTCGGCAACTACTTTATATATCATGATGCTTTGGATAGTTGATTTATATGATGTATGATCATATCTATCCACTTGTGATTAAGGTGAATGTATGTGTTCTTATATTGATGTTGTCAGGGGATGATGTTATACTATAACTATGTCCTTATGTGTGCAGTCTTAGAGTTGATGAATGATTATTCCTACTTAATTATATGAGTCTTATGATGGCTATATTTATGATCTTATAGTAGCGTATAGGGTGACCTATAGATTGTGTTGGTTATGCCTATGTGCTTCTAGAATGATATGCTATATGTGAAGCTGTGTGTGTCTTGTTTTGATAGACTTGTGTCCCTTACTTGATCGATGTACATTGTGAGTAAGAGATTCTTGACTTAGGATGCTAAATACTATTAGTGTTGTATTCATGAATGACATGAGACCTTGAACATTGCTTAGAAGGTCAAATTATGTGGAGTCTTCAACCTAGTTGAGAGGTTATGATATCCCTGAAGTCGAAAGCCATAATTGTATCCTTCTTGTGTTAATGGTGGAATTCAAGTTAATTGTATGGAACGACATGAAATCATCCTTGGGAAAATAATTGAGCTATCCCCTTAACCACTGAAAGGCAACCTTAACGGACCTCTTTGGTAAGGTGAAATGTGATTGGGTTATGAACTAAGTATGAAACCTCTTCATGTGATCCTTTATGTGAATTAGTCTATGAAAACAAAGGATAGCACCGAGTGAGTATGGTTTGGGAAGTAGCTTTAGTTAAGAATGAGGCTATAGTTAAAATAAATCCATCTTATTCCACAACCATGTACCTACATGGGATGTGTCCAAGTTCTACCATTGGCAAGTAGAATACCCTCAATTGAAGTATGTTACAACTCCAAATTCCATTTCTCGCTACCATGGTCTATGTAGGTTATTGCATATTCTCATCATATGGGATACCTAATAGTGTTGGAAAAGTTCTACGATGTTTAGGTTGTGGTATGGGCCACTATCTTGACATTGTACAATAGGTTTCAAAGATATTACTGAGTGAGTCCCTAGGTCTTCTCCAAGACCATTACTTGAATGTACTTATGTGATGAATGTATCTTAAATGAACTAATGAAGATGATGAGTCTATGTGGCCTCGTCGGTGTTACTTTATTTTTTATGATGATCATGGCCTTGTCCCCAATAACTCAATATCATGATTGTTTGTGTAGTTGATTTATGTGAAGTATGATCATATCTATCTACTTGTGGTTAAGGATAATGTATGTTTTCTTCTATTGATGTTGTTAGGTTATCATGTTATACTATGACTATGTCCTTATGTGTGTAGTCTTAGAGTTTATGCATGATTATTTCTTACTTGATTATATGAGTCTTATGATGGCTATATTGATGATGTTTTAGTAGTGTGTAGGGTGACCTATAGATGATGTAGGTTATGCTATGTTCTTCTAGAATTATATGCTATATGTAAAGATGAGTGTGTCTTGTTAGAGTAGATTGTGTCCCTTACTTGATAGATTTACATTGTGAATAAGAGATTCTTGAATTAGGCTGCTAAAGACTATTTGTGTTGTATTCATGAATGACATGAGACCTTGAACATTGCTTAGAAGGTCAAATTATGTGGAGCCTTCAACCTAGTTGAGAAGTTATTATATCCTTGAAGTCGAAAGTTGTAATGGTATCCTTCTTTTGTGAATGGTGGACTTAATGTTTGTTGGCTGGAACGACATAAAAAGATCCTTAGTAAAATCGTTTAACTGTCTTGTTAACTCTTGAAAGGCACCCCTCAGGGACCTCTTTGGTAAGGTGAAATGTGATTGGGTTATGAACTAGATATGAAGTCTCTTCATGTGAATTACTCTATTAGAACAAAGAATAGCCCGCGTGAGTATGGTTCGGGAAGTAGCTCTAGGTAAGAATGAGTCTATAGTGCAAAGAAACCCATCATATTCCTTAATCATGTGCCTAAATTGGAGAAGTTCCATGAAGTTTAGGTGGTTATGGAACACTATTTAGACATTGCACAATAATATTTGAAATAATATTAGTAAGTGAGTCCCTAGGTCTTCTCCAGGACCATTTCTTGAATGTCCTTATGTGATGAATGTATCTTGAATAAACTAATAGAGATGATGAACTAAGTAGAAAGCATATATATGAATACGTACCTAGTCTAAAGTCATTAAGGATTTCCTAGTTAAAATCTGAAGTGGGCAAAAACGATGGTTAATAAAGTGAGAATGATCATATCTTAGTTAGTCTAAAAGATCTCTTAAGGGTGTTTAAAGTGATTGTGTGGGGGGGGGGGGGTGTTGTTTCACAACTCACTCAAGTTAGCTTTAGAATCACCTTTGGTAGCAGAATCTCATGTTATGTGTTTTGGCGTATTGTAAGTGTATTTTTCTCATTATAGGGAGTCCTAAGGATCATTTAGGTGTTCTTAAAGAGGGTGTATGGGCGGTCTCTCTTTATATTACTTAATTAAGTCTTAGGATAAATTTTAGTGAGAGGGTTGCACGCTAAAGGAATTTACTGTGAAGTTGAACTCAATTCACTGTAATGTTGAATCAATTCATTGTAACAGTGACATAGTTCACTGTAAGATTCTTTAATAAGTCATAAAATTCTTGTGTGATATGTTATGTGTTACTAAGGTGTTAAATTTATTCTTATGCTTATACTGTGATGTTTTAATCAAAGAGAGCGTACTTTCATTATATGTCTGTTATCATGATTTTATGCATTATGCCATACCTAGTACATGTCTTTGTACTAATTTCATACTTTAATCTATCTCTAGAGTGATTCATAGGTGAAGGTTCTTCTTGGAGCGAAGCTTGGATAATAGGATGTTTCAAGCAAGATTGAAGTATGTCATCATTTGACTCGAGGGATTCACTATCTTAGAGTTCTTTTATTGAAGAATTGTAATAGACTTAATATTACTATATTTAGATTATATGGGTTGTGTCACAAGTATATTTTGAGTCTAAGATTTGATAATTTGAGACTTAGTATTTCCTATGGTTTCTATATGAAAGTGATTTTGAAAGAGTATTAGCATGTTGCGAAAAGTTTCAACTCCGTACTACTTCCAATTTATGTATATATTATGAATGATACCAAAGGGTTTGTACAAGGTCTCCAAGAGGTAAAGTACGCCGTGTCTCTATCCAAGAGGTAAAGATGGATCACTATAATTGTCAAGTACGCCATGTTGCTATCAAGATCTCCTAGGGTGTAATCTCGGGTCGTGACACCTTCAAACCTTGATCCACATGGATCACTCATCAATACTTCACCATCAATGCACATACTAGGCAGTATATATAATTATTATAATATAATTGAATCACATTTTGATTTACATAAGATCAATATAAAAAAAGCCAATACATAGGGGAAATTGAGTTTGAGAGAGGTCATGGGTTGAACATTGAATCGGATTCAAAATCACATTCAAATTAGTAGCTAATCATCAATTCAATAACATTATGCTTTTGAAATCAATTTGAGAAAGAACCCGTGGCTAGATTGAACAAGGAGAAGTTTAATAGTTAATTCTCTTTGAAAACATTGAAAGGAACTCTCTAGGTTAAAGGTTATCTAGAGATGAAGGATCACCATACCTTTATTACATGAAGGAAACACGAAAACTTGATGAAGAACCCATGGAAATTCCACATATAATCTTACCTTGAGCTTCATCTCCTATTGAGGTTTCTAGAGAGGATATTTTGAGAGAGGGAAGTCTAATTTGAATTATGTAATTGGGTTTGGAGGTTTGAAATTTTTAACAAACTTATATTACTCAAAATAGGTAAAGTAACCATCTATAGTAATTTAGGGATGTGGGGTGAATTTCTCATTCACCCCTTTAATGAAACAATGCTTGCGAGTAGTTGCAGGAATCATTGATGGTTAGCAGTCGACGGGGTGTTGTTTGGTTGACGAGCCATCCTGCTGATCCGTCGTTTGCGATTGCAGCTCCTTCCTGAAGGCGTGAGCTCAAATTTCTAAGTGTTAAGCGACGCCTCTCATCGATGGGGCGTCGGTTGAGGACTGGGGTGTCAAACATGGCTCATCGATAGACACTTCCAAGGTAGTGTCTCGATAGATTTTGGGTCCTCTTTGAGGGCCTTTTGCAGGGACCATGGGGAGTTGTAACCTAATTTTTCCAATGTAAATAAGTTTTCTTAACATGTCAAGGACCTTCCACATCATTTTCACCAAAAAAAACACTTGCACCGCGTCATAACATGCTAGGCACACTCAAGTCACACATGCACGTCTAAAGGGGTAACTTTTGATCATCTTGGACGTTTGGCTTCCAAATGACTACAACTCAATCATTCATACCTTAAAACATTTAATTTACATGTTAAAAATATTATAGGCACATGTTATGCTCTAGACACCCTAACTCATTTTTGGGGTCTTAGAATATCACCCATATGGGAACATTCATCCTCGAATGACACTTGGAACACTTTAATCACAACAAGGACTTTAATGAATCATAGAAAATATCACCATATTTTATAAAATCATCACATAGAAGTAAATGCACAAAACATACAAGGAACACAAACTTCAAACCATTTAGCACTCACTGCAACACAAGTACGCGAAACATTTATGCACTCACTCTTTAATGCATCAAACATATATGCTCTTGTCATGTTCATATGAAAAACATCCTTCTCCTAATCATAACATGGACTTTACATTTAAATTCATTATGAGCTCATCATGCAACCACGTTTAAGTTACGCCTAGGCAGATTCAATACCACTAAAGAAACTAATAAGCACTCATACTTCAATGCACATAGACTTGAGTCAAGTAAATCATCAAGGATATTTATTATTTAGTCATAATTTCACAAAAGTAATACTTAACCATACCATGATTAATTGTTTCCATGGTGGAATGTACTTCTCCTCAACATATTTATATTTCTCATGAGTTCATAGGCAAGGAATGCACAAAGATCAAATCACTTTAAAATGAGAATTTCTCAAACTTTTAGGCATAGCCTTTTCATACTTTCTTCCAAATGTAGTCCAAATGGTATTCACACCACACACATCTCAATAATATGAAGTCATTTCACAAACTTACAATTTGTAGCATAACACTAACTTTCAAAAACACACATCATTTTGGGAAAATCTTACAATTTATAGCTACACACAAGGACAATGGTTAAACATGCCTTCACTTAGCAAAACTCAGCATAAATTCATGGTTCCCTAATCATAAACACCACATAATTTTAAAGAGACTGAACATTTTCATTTTAAGGAGACTCAAAATTTTCAATATGAGGCTTCATACAACACCATAAAAGTAACTTTAAACATGCTTTTTACTTTATCTACTGAAGTTATATGCAGTACTAACATGTCAAGATGCATAATTAACACGAGAAAACCATAATTTGATAAAAAATATTTTTTCATGCAATTTATAATATTCAAAACATTCATAACATAGTGTCATCTAAGAATTTCATAACACAGGGAAAATATGCAACTCATACTTTTATGCAAGACTCCTATCATGAAGAAGCTTCTAGGAACTCTTTAGTTTCAAGATCAAGTAAGAATAGAAGGACAAGGTACAAATATCTACAACCTTACTACTCCCATCACCACCACCACTTAGGCTAAACCCAATTAAGATAAACTTAACCCAACCTCAAGAGGATCTTATCTTACCAACCTTCATCATCATCACTTAAAAGTGATTATCACTCTAGATGGAATTACAATAACTCAACATAGGAACACCAAAGGGTATTCTAAACCTTATAATCTAGGAATATCATCCCCAATCGTCAAGTTAGGTCATACTATCCAACCACATAAGGTTTTCAACAATACCATGCACACCAAGGATCATACCACATTAGGGGAAAAGAATAGATGAGAGTTATCCATAAGGCCTCTTTCTTTTCTATGAACATTATAGTAAGGTAACTTCTAGGTCAATCATACCCACATCATCACCCTACAAGGTAAACATGCTACCACCACTTTTAGGACCAAGCCTATACAGAAGAATCCAATCCATTTAAAAAAACTATGAAGATCCTCACATATACAAAGGCAACAATTGAACCATTACACATATATAAGACAACATTGAACTATAAAACACACATATACAAAGGCAACAATTGAACCATTACACATATATAAGACAACATTGAACTATTAAACACACATATATAGGCAACATACACATTTTGCCATTTACGTCACTTCCTAAAGCATTTAAAGTCTAAATCATATCATGAGACTATGATCATGTAAATTCATATAGCAATATACCATTCCAAAAGAGACTCATTTTAACCATGAAAACTTCTAAATTGATTTAACCATATTATGACATATATTTCTCAACATAACATGTCATTTCACATAGATCTCATAGAAAACTACAATGGGCGTCATATCAACATATATCAAGGTTCACCTTCACACATACTCATATAACCACAAAACAAAGATAAACATCATTCTTACCTTTTCTCTTTCAAACGTAGGGATATTGTAACACTTCAAAAATCCAAGACGTGTCTTAAAGGCTAACATAACTGTCATAAGGTCTAAACACTATTTTAAGGCCTATTCCAATAAATATAGGTCATTTAGGAAGTCTAGGAACCAAAACGTCCAAGAATGTCCATGACGTCCAAAACTAGTTCTAGGTGGGTACTAGCGTGCCTTAGCCTATTCGACTATCTTTTAGGAGTCGGAAATCCATGAAAATTTATGGAAGGGTAGCTAACATGTCAAAAATCTATGAATATTGTTGGAAGTGTATATAACATGTTTTTATGTTAATTCATCGTTTAAAATCTCGGGTACGACTCCCCAAGGACTAACCCATGGCCCTTGAGGAAGACCCTTTCATGTTTGTGTCAACACCACCTAGGCAGAGTGCACGCACAAAAGGGCATCTAGGAATCATATGTCTATTAACAAGGTGTCCTTGCCAAATACATACCAACACTTAGCCAATTTGTTGGACGCCCTCACCTACACAGTCTATGACAAGAACAACAGATGTGCAGCATAAAGGAGGCCTAGTCCGTCGACTGGCCACAATCCATCGATCATGGTGTTGACGATGGTACTGTAATTTCATGCACAATTATAAGATCATTTAACTAATTAATTAAAGGTTTTGGTGGTTACTTAGGGATTAAGGGAAGACAAGTTAACTTAATTAACCCCCCATATAAAGATCCCAACCCCATTAGTCCAGTTACAACTCTAAAAACAAACTCTCTTCCTTCTGTCTTCTTTCTCTTTCTATTGGAAGATACCATTGAACAATAGCTAGGAGAGGGATTTAGGGTTGTAAAGGGATGAATTCACCATCAAATATTCATATAATTTTGAGGTATGAGATCTAATTTCACCTTTGAGACCTCTTTCCTCAAAGGGTTTGTCCAATATATTTTCAAAAATTGAGTTTTCCTGTGGGTTCTTCTCAATCTCAATAATTATGTTCAGATATGGACTATTATGTTTTATATTATATATTATGAATAGTTTAACACGTATTCTAACTTAATTGTGATATATCTATAAGGTTTGGCATAGTTTGTAGATGATGACCCTTAACCCTTAACCCTAGGTTGTATATGGACATGAATAAAGTTGAAATTGGTTCAATAGACTTGGTTATTGGTTGAATTTTAATAAATGTTTTTTATAATAATTATGAACATATTAAAGTTATTTGTAGTATTTCATTCTAGTTTTAGAGAAGATGATCTATATAGGAAGTGAATTGACCTAAGTATCTTGTCTTTAAGTTATGATCTAGTATGGAATTGTGATGTAGTGATTCTTGTAGCTCTCTTATCATGTTGATTATTGACTTATAATGATGTAAACCCAAATTGGGTTGAATAGAGGGTTTATGGTAAGACCTTGATGATGAACTATGTAGGAGACCTGGTAAATCTTATGATCTCTATCTTTTACATCAATATGTGGTTAATTATGATGAAGTCATGATGTTAGATTAGAGTATGCCTTGTACTAGGACTGATAGCGTGGTACGATGTTGAACGGAAATGTCTTGATTATGTTGTGAGGTTGATTAAGGTGAATATGTTATAAGGATGGTGATGACTATCAATGTGCCTTATTATGGTATGAATATGCGAATGTGCTAACCTCACTCATATGAATTGTATTAAAAGGATTTGTACTCATGCAATTATTATTGATATTGATGATTATGACTATACAGGGGGTATAGCCTATGACCTAAATTAAGGTATGTTTGATAAATAAAGGTTTATAGACATTTCAAAAAGGGTTCTAGCTTAGCACCAAGTGAACTAGAGTGAGGAGTGTCCCTTCCCACATAGGGGAAGTAGGAGCACTAATGTACTTTAGAGATTGGAGACTACAATGCATGTACCATAAAGAAGGTCCAAACTATATCTCCTAGTTCTTGAACTATATTTCCCCCATAGGAATACTAGCTAGTGGATCCACGTAGTTGCGATGTTTTATGTTTTTGTACTACCTTTGCAAGTAGTCCATCTTTATTAGGTGTAGGGTTTTATGGCACTGGATTCCACTCTAGCTCATGTTGTCTATGTTGGTTAGGGCAAGATGTTTCCAAAAAAGTAAAATGAATTTAAGGATTGAACTCTAACTAGGATAACCTAAGGGGTCTAGCTTAGTCTAGGTAGGTGTATGGGACTATACCTAAGCATTGGACTAGTTAACCTTGAGGTGAGTCATAGGAGGATGTTCTTAGGTATGATTGTGCTTAAAATAATATATGACATGTATATGATGAGCTTGCACTTTAATGATACTATATGTTGATTAGTTCATTTATGAATATGTGTTGGTTTATATTGTTAAAGAAAGAGGAAATGTATATATAAATGCCATGTTATGAGAAGTAGGATGTTAGTCATGATTCTTGTTGGTTTACTTGATTGATTAAGGTTATGGGGCTTTTCTTTGCCATTGAACTTGTTTACTTGATAGGGTTTATATATAATTTTCTTGTTATGTTGATAATGAAATGTACTCTTATTTATGCTTATTGTTAATATGACTTGATCATAGAGTTACTTGAGTATGCATCTACTTATATGGCATGAATGGTTGACTTGACTAGACTTGATGTTGTAGTATTGTGATGAACATGCCTATGACTTAATGAATATGCAATATTGATTGTTATGGTCTTGTTTAATGTGCATAAGAGTTTTTAAATGAAAAATGCATACTTTATGAAATGTCCTTATTTCTTAGCATGTTTTTTAAAGTATGTGTGCATATTTTCTCATACTTAGTACAAGTGGTATACTAACCCCATATCTTCCTTTTCCCAAACATTTTAGGTTCCGGTCGTTGAAGTGTTTTAAAAGAAGACTTAAAAAAGACTTGAATTATCTAAGAGTTAATCACTCTCTCAACCATGTCTATGTAAGTTCGTATTCATAATTGTGAATTGAACCAAAGTTATGGATAGAAACCTACATGATGCCTGAGAAACTCTAAATTTCGTTGAAATCTAATGTCGTGTCATTAGATTATACTTATGGTGTGCTTTTTAATCTATTCCTATTTTTGTGATTATAGGAAAATTATCACTCAAAGGAATGCAACACAAAGACTTGAATATGAGATTGCCAATGCGGGAGCTCCTCCCCTTGGTGATCAAGTTTCTCCTTTTGAAGAAGAAGATAATGTTGAACAAGCTCACGTTAATCCTCCATCCTTGATGGATGGTAACATAAGAGTTTACCTTATCAATTTAGGCCGAGCCGTCACTATACAAGCCCAAGCTTACTGGGAGGTTGTACCATGTCAAAATCAACAAGTTGTTACTATTGCCTCCCGTCTAAGGGACTTATCTCGGATGAACTTTCTTACTTTCTACGGGTGAAAGGTTGAAGAAGACCCCCAAGAGTTCATCGATGAAGTCTATAAGATAATCTTGGCTATGGGGTTATCCACAAGTGAGAAGGCCGAGTTGTCCACTTATCAACTAAAGGACATGCTCAAGCATGGTACGTCCAATGGAAAGATAATAAGCCATCAAGGGATGGTCCGGTGACTTGGGATATCTTCAAGAAGGATTTTCTTGATCAGTTCTTTCCTAGGGAAATGAGGGTTGTTAAACTGGTGGAGGTCATTAACATTCACCAAGGAGGTATTAGTGATCATGAATATTCCTTGAAATTCACTAAGTTGTCAAAATATTCTTCTTCTTTGGTTTCCGATCTATGAGATAAATGAGCCTCTTTCTGATAGGGGTGTCAGATGATTTGCAAGAGAAGTATCATTCGGCTATCATACATAGCAACATGATCGTTTCTCGTCTTTTGGTTCATTACAAGCATGTGGAAGAGGCAAGAGCTAAGGGAAAGATTAGAGATCCTAAGAGGGCAAGATGTTTTGATTGAGGTTCTTCAAAGAATAGGCTTGAGATAAAAGACAAGCATAGATTTAAGAAGCGGGTTTCTAATCAAGTTACTTCCAAGTTCCCTAAGTGTTTTGGCGATAGGGTATTCAACCCTAAGCCTAAGAAGGTAAAATGTGCTAGTTCACCATCGAGAAGCCAACTTGTGGAAAGTGTGGCAAGAAGAACTTGGTGATTGCCTTAAGAGGACGGACAATTGTTTTAATTATGGTAAAAGTTTGCACAAGGTAAGGTATTGACCTAATGTGAGGGGTAAAGACAAGGGTAGTGGTCAAGCTCAAGCAAGTTATTCAAATGAGGCTCCAAAGAGGAATCGCTTCTATGCTTCTACTCAAGGGGTAAGCAAGAGACATCTCCTGACGTGGTGACCAATACGTTGAAGGTATTATCTATTAATGTATATGCTTTACTTGATCTCTGTGCTACTTTATCATTTGTTACCCCTATAGTAGCAAAAAAGTTTAACATTTTGCCTGAACCTTTTATAGGGTCTACTTTGGTGGGAGAGTCGGTTGTTGAAAAAAGGGTGTATAAAGTTTCTTATGTTGAACTAGGAGAACTTTATATGCTTGGTCTTGATATTATTTTGTGTATGGATTGGTTGTATGCTTGTTTTTCCTCGATTTATTGTAGAACAAGGGCGGTGAAGTTTAACTTTTCAAATGAACCCGTTGTAGAGTGGAGGGGGAAAACTCTATTCCTTGATGTCGTATGATATCTTGTCTAAGATCATGCAAAATTATCTATAAAGGTTGTCGACACCATATTGTAAGAGTCCAAGATCTAGTCTCCGAAATTCCTCCCATTGAGTCAGTCCCCATAGTGAGTGAACTTCCGAAGGTCTTTCCAAATGATCTTCTCGGTATTCCTCCAAAATAGGAAATTGATTTTTGTATCGATTTGATACCGGATATAAATCCCATTTCAATTCCTCTTTAATGGATGGCTCCGGCCGAATTGAAAGAATTGAAGGCACAACTCAAAGATTTACTATTTTAAGGTCATAAAACCTAGTATTTCTCCGTGGTGTGCTCTTGTTTTGTTTGTGAAGAAAATGATGGGTCCTTAAGAATGTGTATTGATTACCGCCAACTCAATAAAGTGACAATTAAGAACAAATATCTTCTCCCACGGGTTGACGACTTGTTTGATCAACTCCAAGAGGCAAGCTATTTTTGTAAGATTGACTTGAGGTCGGGGTATCACCAACATAGGGTGAGAGGTAAGGATATAAAAAAATGGTATTTTGGACTAGATATGGTCATTATGAGTTCTTAGTAATGTCCTTTGCTCTAACTAATGTTTCGACGACATTTATGGACATAATAAATAGGGTGTTTTGAATTTACCTAGGTTCATTTGTTAGTGTTTTCATTGACGACATCTTAGTATATATGGTCATTATGACTACTTAGTAATGTATTTTTGTCTAACTAAGGCTCTGACAACGTTTATGTACCTAATGAATATGGTGTTCCAAAGTTACCTAGATTCATTTTTCATTGTCTTCAATGACTACATCTTGGTATATTTGAAAAATGAGGGTGATGAGATGAACCATTTGAGGGTGGTGTTTCAAGTACTTAAATAACATCAATTGTCTGCCAAGCATAGAAAATATGTGTTCGGTTGAGGTCGGTGACATTTCTTGGTCATATAATCTCTAGTGTGAGAGTTGAGATTGATCCAAAGATAACAGAGGCGGTGAAAAATTGGCCTTGACCACTGACTCCAACCAATATTAGGATTTTCTTAGGTTAAGTGGGTTATTATCGGAGGTTTGTGGAGGGTTTTGAGAAAATTGCATTTTCCTTGACTACTTTATCCCATAAGTGTAAGAAATTTGAGTGGTCAGAGGAATGTGAGAGAAGCTTCCAAATTTTAAAAGATAGGCTTACTTCTTCTCCTGTGTTGACTTTACTGGAGGTTACAAAGGGTTTTGTTATTTATTATGACATATGCCGAGTGGGTTTCGGGTGTGTGCTTATGACCTTGTGTTAGCGGCTGTGGTGTTTCTTGAAAATATGGAGGCATTACTTGTACGGTGTCTATGTTGATATGTATACCGCCCATAAGAGTCTCCAATATGTGCTTACCCAAAAAGAGTTGAATTCCGAAAAAGAAAGTGGTTAGAATTGTTGAAAGATCACAACACGAGTGTCCTCAATCACTCCAACAAGGCCAATGTGGTTGCAGATGCTTTATGTCGTATGACTATGGGTAGTGTGTCCCACATAGATGAAGCGAAGAACGACCAAGTGAAATAAGTTCATAGGTTAGCTAGGTATGGTGTGAGGTAGGAAAATTCTCCGAATGGTGGTTTCATGGTTTATAATAACTCCTAGTCATCATTGGTTGTTGAGGTGAAGTCCAAACAACACCTCAATAAATCACTGATGGAATTCAAGTAATCGATCCTTGGAAAGCATAATGAGGCATTCTCTCTTGGGGGTGATGGTATTTTAAGGTGCCTACGAAGATTGTGTGTTCCCAAGGTAGATGAGTTGAGGAATTGGATCCTTGAAAAAATATATGGGTCTCGCTACTCCATTTATCTGGGTTCGACAAAAATGTACCATGACCTTAGGAAAGTATACTGGTGGAAAGGTATGAAAAGGACATAAACGAATTGTTGCTAAGTGTCAAAATTGCTAGCAAGTAAGAGCCGAACATCAAAATCGGGCTGCCTTACTACAAGAAATCCATGTTCCTACTTCGAAGTGGGAAGGCATCAATATGAATTTTTTAGTGGGTTTACCTCGGACTCAAAAGCAATATGATTATCGGTGGTTGTCGATAGGTTGACCAAGTCCTCTCACTTTATTCTCGTCAAGTCTGCTTATTCGGCGGAAGATGACGCTAGGATCTTCATAGATGAGATTCTGTGTTGCCATGGTAGTCCATTATCAATCATATCGTATCGGGGTGCACGATTCACTTTTAGGTTTTGGAGGCGATTCCAAGAAGGGTTGGGTACTAAGATGAAGTTTAGTACCACTTTTCATCCCCAAACGGATAATCAAGCGGAGCGTACTATAAAAATCCTTTAGGATATGATTACGGCTTTTATTATTGATTTCAAGGGAAATTGGGATAAGCATTTGCCTTTGGTGGAGTTTTCTTATAATATATTTTACATTTATCCATTTCCATGGCTTCCTATGAAGCATTGTATGGTAGGAAGTGTAGGTCTCCTATTGGATGGTTTGAAGTGGGCGAGCCTTCCTTCTTGGTCCTGATTTTATTTATAAGACTTTGGAGAAAGTTCATATCATAAGAAATCGGTTTCAAATGGCCCATAGTCGGCATAAGTCTTTTGCCGATCATAAAAGAATGGATTTGGTGTTTGAAGAAGGTGATAAGGTGTATTTTAATATTTCACCTATGAAAGGGGTAGTTAGATTGCCAAAAATGAGAAGTTGAGTCCTCATTATGTGGGTCCCTATGAAATCTTGCAAAGGGTTAGTAAGGTTGCCTATGAATTGAAACGTCCTAGTGAATTACCTTAGGTTCATCAATTTTTACATGTTTCCATGCTTAAAAGGTGTGTTGGTGATCCCGAGTCTATTCTTCCTATTAAGGGTCTTGATGTGATGAATAACCTCTTTACATTATTTTATGCCCTATGCCCAAATTTCTAATCGTGTTAGATGGTTATGAGATGAGAGAATCTTTGAAGATTATGTACTATCTTATATATTTATGTGCAATAAAATTAGCAGGCTATGTAACTTGCATATATGAAGTGTCCATGTATACTTGATATATATATATATATATGTTATGAATATGTATTGTTCTATGTAAACCTCCAAGTAAAAGTAATTAAAAGTTTTAAATTTTCCTCTAAATTTGACCTGTGAATGTAATGATGTAAACTAAAAGGCTAGTGTTAGTCCTCAAAGAAGACGACACCGGTACGTCTAGTGGGTTAACCTCGATGTGAAAAACCTTGTATGAGAGTCAGGTTGAATTATCTAAGAGTTAATCACTCTCTCAACCATGTCTATGTAAGTTCGTATTCATAATTGTGAATTGAACCAAAGTTATGGATAGAAACCTACATGATGCCTGAGAAACTCTAAATTTCGTTGAAATCTAATGTCGTGTCATTAGATTATACTTATGGTGTGCTTTTTAATCTATTCCTATTTTTGTGATTATAGGAAAATTATCACTCAAAGGAATGCAACACAAAGACTTGAATATGAGATTGCCAATGCGGGAGCTCCTCCCCTTGGTGATCAAGTTTCTCCTTTTGAAGAAGAAGATAATGTTGAACAAGCTCACGTTAATCCTCCATCCTTGATGGATGGTAACATAAGAGTTTACCTTATCAATTTAGGCCGAGCCGTCACTATACAAGCCCAAGCTTACTGGGAGGTTGTACCATGTCAAAATCAACAAGTTGTTACTATTGCCTCCCGTCTAAGGGACTTATCTCGGATGAACTTTCTTACTTTCTACGGGTGAAAGGTTGAAGAAGACCCCCAAGAGTTCATCGATGAAGTCTATAAGATAATCTTGGCTATGGGGTTATCCACAAGTGAGAAGGCCGAGTTGTCCACTTATCAACTAAAGGACATGCTCAAGCATGGTACGTCCAATGGAAAGATAATAAGCCATCAAGGGATGGTCCGGTGACTTGGGATATCTACAAGAAGGATTTTCTTGATCAGTTATTTCCTAGGGAAATGAGGGTTGTTAAACAGGTGGAGGTCATTAACATTCACCAAGGAGGTATTAGTGATCATGAATATTCCTTGAAATTCTCTAAGTTGTCAAAATATTCTTCTTCTCTGGTTTCCGATCTATGAGATAAATGAGCCTCTTTCTAATAGGGGTGTCAGATGATTTGCAAGAGAAGTATCATTCGGCTATCATACAGAGCAACATTATCGTTTCTCGTCTTTTGGTTCATTACAAGCATGTGGAAGAGGCAAGAGCTAAGGGAAAGATTAGAGATCCTAAGAGGGCAAGATGTTTTGATTGAGGTTCTTCAAAGAATAGGCTTGAGATAAAAGACAAGCATAGATTTAAGAAGCGGGTTTCTAATAAAGTTACTTCCAAGTTCCCTAAGTCTTTTGGCGATAGGGTATTCAACCCTAAGCCTAAGAAGGTAAAATGTGCTAGTTCACCATCGAGAAGCCAACTTGTGGAAAGTGTGGCAAGAAGAACTTGGTGATTGCCTTAAGAGGACGGACAATTGTTTTAATTATGGTAAAAGTTTGCACAAGGTAAGGTATTGACCTAATGTGAGGGGTAAAGACAAGGGTAGTGGTCAAGCTCAAGCAAGTTATTCAAATGAGGCTCCAAAGAGGAATCGCTTCTATGCTTCTACTCAAGGGGTAAGCAAGAGACATCTCCTGACGTGGTGACCAATACATTGAAGGTATTATCTATTAATGTATATGCTTTACTTGATCTCGGTGCTACTTTATCATTTGTTACCCCTATAGTAGCAAAAAAGTTTAACATTTTGCCTGAACCTTTTATAGGGTCTACTTTGGTGGGAGAGTCGGTTGTTGAAAAAAGGGTGTATAAAGTTTCTTATGTTGAACTAGGAGAACTTTATATGCTTGGTCTTGATATTATTTTGGGTATGGATTGGTTGCATGCTTGTTTTTCCTCGATTTATTGTAGAACAAGGGCGGTGAAGTTTAACTTTTCAAATGAACCCGTTGTAGAGTGGAGGGGGAAAACTCTATTCCTTGATGTCGTATGATATCTTGTCTAAGAGCATGCAAAATTATCTATAAAGGTTGTCGACACCATATTGTAAGAGTCCAAGATCTAGTCTCCGAAATTCCTCCCATTGAGTCAGTCCCCATAGTGAGTGAACTTCCGAAGGTCTTTCCAAATGATATTCTCGGTATTCCTCCAAAATAGGAAATTGATTTTGGTATCGATTTGATACCGGATATCAATCCCATTTCAATTCCTCTTTAATGGATGGCTCCGGCCGAATTGAAAGAATTGAAGGCACAACTCAAAGATTTACTAGTTTAAGGCTTCATAAAACCTAGTATTTCTCCGTGATGTGCTCTTGTTTTGTTTGTGAAGAAAATGATGGGTCCTTAAGAATGTGTATTGGTTACCGCCAACTCAATAAAGTGACAATTAAGAACAAATATCTTCTCCCACGGGTGACGACTTGTTTGATCAACTCCAAGGGGCAAGCTATTTTTGTAAGATTGACTTGAGGTCGGGGTATCACCAACATAGGGTGAGAGGTAAGGATATAAAAAAATGGTATTTTGGACTAGATATGGTCATTATGAGTTCTTAGTAATGTCCTTTGCTCTAACTAATGTTTCGACGGCATTTATGGACATAATAAATAGGGTGTTTTGAATTTACCTAGGTTCATTTGTCAGTGTTTTCATTGACGACATCTTAGTATATATGGTCATTATGACTACTTAGTAATGTATTTTTGTCTAACTAAGGCTCTGACAACGTTTATGTACCTAATGAATATGGTGTTCAGAAGTTACCTAGATTCATTTTTCATTGTCTTCAATGACTATATCTTGGTATATTCGAAAAATGAGGGTGATGAGATGAACCATTTGAGGGTGGTGTTTCAAGTACTTAAAGAACATCAATTATCTGCCAAGTATAGAGAATATGTGTTCGGTTGAGGTCGGTTACATTTCTTGGTCATATCATCTGTAGTGAGAGAGTTGAGATTGATCCAAAGATAACAGAGGCGGTGAAAAATTGGCCTTGACCACTGACTCCAACCAATATTAGGATTTTCTTAGGTTTAGTGGGTTATTATCGGAGGTTTGTGGAGGGTTTTGAGAACATTGCATTTTCCTTGACTACTTTATCCCATAAGTGTAAGAAATTTGAGTGGTCAGAGGCATGTGAGAGAAGCTTCCAAATTTTAAAAGATAGGCTTACTTCTTCTCCTGTGTTGACTTTACTGGAGGTTACAAAGGGTTTTGTTAATTATTATGACATATGCCGAGTGGGTTTCGGGTGTGTGCTTATGACCTTGTGTTAGCGGCCGTGGTGTTTCTTGAAAATATGGAGGCATTACTTGTACGGTGTCTATGTTGATATGTATACCGCCCATAAGAGTCTCCAATATGTGCTTACCCAAAAAGAGTTGAATTCCGAAAAAGAAGATGGTTAGAATTGTTGAAAGATCACAACACGAGTGTCCTCAATCACTCCAACAAGGCCAATGTGGTTGCATATGCTTTAAGTCGTATGACTATGGGTAGTGTGTCCCACATAGATGAAGCGAAGAACGACCAAGTGAAATATGTTCATAGGTTGGCTAGGTATGGTGTGAGGTAGGAAAATTCTCCGAATGTTGGTTTCATGGTTTATAATAACTCCTAGTCATCATTGGTAGTTGAGGTGAAGTCCAAACAACACCTCAATAAATCACTGATGGAATTCAAGTAATCGATCCTTGGAAAGCATAGTGAGGCATTCTCTCTTGGGGGTGATGGTATTTTAAGGTGCCTACGAAGATTTTGTGTTCCCAAGGTAGATGAGTTGAGGAATTGGATCCTTGAAAAAACATATGGGTCTCCTACTCCATTTATCTGGGTTCGACAAAAATGTACCATGACCTTAGGAAAGTATACTGGTGGAAAGGTATGAAAAGGACATAAACGAATTGTTGCTAAGTGTCAAAATTGCCAGCAAGTAAGAGCCGAACATCAAAATCGGGCTGCCTTACTACAAGAAATCCATGTTCCTACTTCGAAGTGGGAAGGCATCAATATGAATTTTTTAGTGGGTTTACCTCGGACTCAAAAGCAATATGATTATGGGTGGTTGTCGATAGGTTGACCAAGTCCTCTCACTTTATTCTCGTCAAGTCTGCTTATTCGGCGGAAGATGACGCTAGGATCTTCATAGATGAGATTCTGTGTTGCCATGGTAGTCCATATTCAATCATATCGTATCGGGGTGCACGATTCACTTTTAGGTTTTGGAGGCGATTCCAAGAAGGGTTGGGTACTAAGATGAAGTTTAGTACCACTTTTCATCCCCAAACGGATAATCAAGCGGAGCGTACTATAAAAATCCTTTAGGATATGATTACGGCTTTTATTATTGATTTCAAGGGAAATTGGGATAAGCATTTGCCTTTGGTGGAGTTTTCTTATAATATATTTTACATTTATCCATTTCCATGGCTTCCTATGAAGCATTGTATGGTAGGAAGTGTAGGTCTCCTATTGGAAGGTTTGAAGTGGGCGAGCCTTCCTTCTTGGTCCTGATTTTATTTATAAGACTTTGGAGAAAGTTCATATATTAAGAAATCGGTTTCAAATGGCCCATAGTCGGCATAAGTCTTTTGCCGATCATAAAAGAATGGATTTGGTGTTTGAAGAAGGTGATAAGGTGTATTTTAATATTTCACCTATGAAAGGGTTAGTTAGATTTGCCAAAAATGAGAAGTTGAGTCCTCGTTATGTGGGTCCCTATGAAATCTTGCAAAGGGTTAGTAAGGTTGCCTATGAATTGAAATTTCCTAGTGAATTGCCTTAGGTTCATCAATTTTTACATGTTTCCATGCTTAAAAGGTGTGATGGTGATCCCGAGTCTATTCTTCCTATTAAGGGTCTTGATGTGATGAATAACCTCTTTTGTGAGGAAATTCTGGTTCAAATTCTTGATAGGCAAGTCATGATTTTAAAGAAGAAAGAGGTAGCTTCCGTAAATGTGTTATGGAAGAATCACCTAGTTAAGAGTGCAACATGGGAGGCCGATGCCGACATGAAGTCCCGTGACCCTCATCTATTTGATACTAAGGTTAGTAGTTCCTACTAATAATGAAAATAATGACTAAAAATTTTAGTTTCTTTGATTTACGTGAAGTCTTTAAAAATTTTCCTTTTTTGATAGCCTTACAGTGAATAATGTTGAAATAGTACATTTGAACTTGATATTTTGCTCTTTGCCTTGTTTGAGTGATCTTGTATATTTTGATATGGTGTGTCTTTATGAAATGATATGTAGCATTTTGATAAGTTGAATTTTGTCATAATTGACTCATTTTAAGCATGTTGAGACTATGTTGTTGTTGTAAGAAGGATATTCCTCATGATGTAATGTTAGGCCTAATGTGTGGTAATTGAAGTTTTGAATTACCTTGTGTAAGTGATGATTGATGTATTTACGTATTGTTGTTGCTTGGGATTCTAGTCTTGAGTCTATTTCATTCTAAATTTTTTTAGTGTCATTCAGGGACGAGTGTTCCTAAGGGGGGGGGGGGCTTCGAAAATCCAACACGTGTCTTAAAGCCTAACATAAGTGTCATAAGGTATAAACACTTTTTAAGTCATATTTTAATGAATATAGGTCATTTAGGAGGTATAGGAACCAAAACGTCCAAAAAAAGTCCATCACGTCCGGAAACTAATTCTAGGTGGGTACTAGTGTGCCTTAGCGTATTTGACTAGATTTTAGGAGTTGGAAGTCCATGAAAATTGGTGGAAGGGTAGCTATCATGTGTTTACAATAATTCATGGTCGAAACGCCCGGGTACAACGCCCCAAGGACCAACTAAAGGCCCTTAAAGAGGACCCTTGCACGTTGCTGTCAACACTTACTTGGCAGTGTGAACCCACGAAAGGGCATTGACGATTCGTGTGTTGATCAACGGGGTGTAGTTGCCAACCGTTGACCAAAACTTAGACAATTTTTGGAGGCCCTGATCTGCACAGTCTCTGACAAGAACGATGGATGTGAAGCACGGAGGAGGCCTTGTCCGTCGACTGACCCAAGATCCCTCGATTGTGGTGTCATTGATGGTACTGCAATTTCTTACACCTTTTAAAGATGGTTTTAACTAATTAATTAAAGGGTTTGGTGGATATTTAGGGATTAAGGGAAGACTATTTAACCCCGCATATAAAGATCCTAACCCTATTAGTCTAGTTATAACTCTCAAAACCAACTCTCTTCCTTGTCTCTACTTTCTCTCTCTATTGGAAGACACCATTGAAGACTAACTAGGGGAGGGATTTTGGGGCTCTAAAGGGATGAATTCTCCATAAAATATTCATCAAATGTTGAGGAGTGCGATCTAATTCAAATTTGAGATCTCTTTCCTCAACGGTTTCCTCAAAAGTATTTTCAAAAGTTGGGTTTTCATGTGGGTTCTCCTCAATCTCAAAAGTATTTTGAAAAGTTTGGTTTTCATGTGGGTTCTCCTCAATCTCGGAAATTATGTTATGAATTGGTTTGCTTATGTTTTCTATTGGATAATATGAATAGATTTATATGTACTTAATTATCATATATCTTTATGGTTTGGTCTAGTTTGTAGATGATAACCCTTAACCCTAGGTTGGATATTGACATGAATTAAGTTGAAATTTGTTCAATTGAATTGGTTATTTTTTGAATTGCTATTATATGATGTTGTTATATTAATCATGAACAAATGAGAGTTATTTGTAGTCTTTCATGCTAGTTCTTGAGATGATGATCTAAGTTAGGAAGTGAATAGAGATAAGTATTGTGTCTTAATTATATGATCTAGTATTGAATTATGTGGTAGCGATTCTTTTTTTCTTTGTTATCATGTTGAATATTGACTTACGATTATGTAAACCAAAATTGGGTTGAATAGAGGGTTTATGGTAACACTATGATGATGAACTATGAAGGAGACTTGGTAAGTCTTATGATATTTATCCTTTACATCCAATTGTGGTTAATTATGATTAAGCCATGATGTTAGATTGGAGTATGCCTTGTATTAGTATTGATAGGGTTGTATGATGTTGAATTGAAATGTCTTGATTATGTTGTGAGGTTGATTAATTTTAATATTTTATAAGCATGGTGATGACTACCAATGTGCCTTATTATGGTATGAATATCCTAATGTGCTAACCTCAATTATACGAATTATAATGAATGGATTTATACTCATGCAATTTTTATTAAAATATTTATGATGATGACTATATATGGGGTAGACCCTATGACCTAAATTAAGCTATGATTGATAACAAAAGGAATATAGACATTTCAAAAGGGGGCTCTAGATTAGCACAGTGTGAACTAGTGTAAGGAGTGTCCCTTTCCACATAGGGAAGCTAGGATCACGAAAGTACACTTGATATTAGAGAGTACAATGCATGTAGCATAAAGAGGGTCCCAACTATATCTCCTAGTTATTGAACTATGTTTCCCTTATCGGAATACTAGCTAGTGGATCCACGTAGTTGTATGTTTTATGTTTTGATACTACCTTGGCAAGTAGTCTGCCTTTCTTTGGTTTAGGATTTTATGACACCGGATTCCACACTAGCTCATGTGGTCTATGTCAGTTAGGGCATGATATTCCCAAAAAGTAAAATGAATTAAAGGATTAAACTCTAACTAGAATAACGTAAGTGGTCTTGCTTAGTGTTGGTAGGGGTATGGGACTCTACCTAAGCATTGCACTAGTTAGCCTTGAGGGGAGTCTTAGGAGGATGTTCCTATATATGATTGTGTTTAAAATGATATATCGCATATATATGATGAACTTGCACACTGATGATACTATATTTTTATTAGTTCACTTATGAATATGAGTTGGTTTATAATGTTCAAGATAGATGAAATGTATATCTAAATGTCATGTTATGTGAAGTAGGATGTTCATCATTCTTGTTGGGTTATTTGATTGAGTAAGGTTATGGGTCTTTTCTTTGTAATTGAACTTGTTAACTTTATAGGGGTTCATAGTTAATTGTCTTGCTTTGTTTATAATGAAATGTAATCTTATATATGCTTATTGTTAATATGACTTGATGATAGAGTTACTTGAGTATGTTTCTCATTGTATGGTATAAATGGTTGACTTTACTAGACTTTATGTTGTAGTATTGTGATGAACATTCCTATGACTTAACGAATATGCAATATTTATTAGTATGGTCTTGTTAAATGTGCGCAAGGGTTTTTAAATAAAAAATGCATACTTTATGAAATGATACTTTTTCATAGCATGTTTTTCAAAGTATGTATTCATATGGTCTCATACTTAGTAGAAGTTGTATACTAACCCCATTTCTTCCTTTTCCCCAACATTTAAGGTTCCAGTCGTTGAAGTGTTTTGAAAGGCAACTTGAAGAAGACTTGGATCCTTTTATCATACAAGTAGGGTAGGTCCTTATTCTCCAAGGGTGATGCCAATATCGAGCTTTTGTTGTTGTTTTAATTCTAAGACTCTTATATTCTATCTTCTTTTTTTTTAGTACGGTTTGTATAAAGCCTATATGTGGATATGTTTACATCGATGTATGGGATATGCCCAAATTGCTAATCGTGTTAGATAGTCGTAAGATGAGACAATCTTTGAAGACTATGATCTATCTTATATATATTTATGTGCAATAAAAGAAAAAGGCTATGTAACCTTCCTATACGAAGGGTCTATGTATGTTCGATATATATATATAAATAAATAAATGTATATATATATATATATATATATATATATATATATATAAACCTCAAATTAGAAGTAATGAAAAGTTTAAAATTTTCCGCTAAATTTGACCTATGAATGTAGTGAAGTAAACTAAGAGGTTATTCTTAGTCCTCAAAGCGGCCGCCCCACCGGTTACGTCTAGTGGGTAAACCCGGATGTGAGATATGCCATCTCACCAAGCAATCACATGTAAAAGACCACCGGACAAGAAAACATAAGAGGGAGATCTTATAGATTTAAGTTCTACGGCACGAAATGAGAATGATGAAGAAGGGAAAGTCATATAGCCTCTCACGACTCACCACTGATGATTAAGACTCTACTATACGTGGAAATATGAAAATTTTGAAACCTAAAACAACTTTCATAAACCTCATGTTCTGATACAACATTTTTCATGATCGAGGAGTACCCCCCAGAAGTAACATGGCTTACTTGACCTCTCGGAGATCTTTAAAAAAGCCCATAATTCTCGTTCATCGCATTTTTATAGGTACTATTGCAGAAAATTTAAAACTTTCTTAGCACATCATATGCTAGAACATCACTTCCATTATATATAAAATATCATAAAAGATAGTTAAATACTCTAGTCTCTTGTTTTCCATCCTAGACTGAACATCTTTAGAGTACATTAGGGACACAAACCTTTTAATATAATTCATAAGTAAACTTATTACATAAATTTACAGTAAAGTAAGACTTAGGAAATCCTTGGACTGAAGGATTCCTTTCTTTGAGCTTGGTAATCACATGTCACACTCCTCAACATTTAAGACATCATTTAAGCATCCATAACCTACACTTTGTATAAAAAGGCAGCTAATAATGGAGTTAGTACAAGAATGAACTATGTATGGGAACCATGCAAAAATATGTATCTAAAAGGGACATTTTACTTGAAACCATACATCATGCCTGTTCGAAAAAATTTCATAAATCTTTGATCCATAAGGATTATACTGTTTACATACTTCACATAGGCATATTCAATGGTCATAGATAATATAAAATCACACATTGCAATTAAGTCACATTAACCACCACTTTACAGTATGCAATTTTCTATTTACAGTAAGCTCATTTATATGTACAGTGAACTCTTGTTCCCTTTATAGAGAACTTTTTCTTATTTTAACTGCTAGACTTTCCTACGTAACCCTCTAGTGACTTTTGGTGCAGTGTATAAATAATATCCCATAACACTATCCATACACAAGCATCACCTCAAGAACACCAGGAAACCTTACCTAAGACATTTAAAGTCAAAACAAACATTCATAGGACCATATTACATAACAAGGCACATGTTTCACATAAGACACATCGTAATCCGCTCCTCACAATCCTAATCTAAGTCTACTAGTGCAATGTAAATGTGAAGCCTCATACCCCACACATGCTTAGTAAAACTATCATATGATCATAAGCTGTAACGACCTATTTAGTCGTTTTGAGCAGCAGATTTTATTTCTGGAAAAACTGTCTGAGTCGACGGATCCCACGACGGACCGTCATGGGCACGACGGACCGTCGAGGAGGTCTCATTCCAAAACACTTAGAATTCCGATATTTGGGTACTGAAATCGACTCTCTGAACTTCGTGACGGAATGGCAGGACGGACTGTCGTAGGCACGACGGACCGTCACACATCTTCCACAGAAATTAAGTCTCTGAACTTTGTAACGGACCTGCACGACGGACCGTCACAGTCATGATGGACCGTCACAGGCTACGTAATCCAAGGCTGGGTCGGATTTCTGTTAAATGTTTTAAGGGGCGTTTTGGACTATTCCTGCTATATTTATAAATTTGGTGGGTTAATGTTAATAATTTAACTACTTGGAGGTTAAAGGAGATAACCTTGAATTAATTAGTGGGTTATTCTATCATCTTTTATACTTAATTACATGCTAATTAGGGTAAAAGAAGAAGGGTTTGAATAAGAAAAATAGAAAGAACATAGAGAGGGAGAAGAAACGATCGAGAGAGAGGAGAAACGAAGAGGAAAGCAAAGCTTTGGAAAAGTAGATTTCTTGATCACGAATTCTTCGGTGGAGGTAGGTTATGGTTTATGCTATTCATAGTAAACTCTTAATAGCGAATGATATGTGTTGGGTAGTATTATAAAACCTTCTATATGCTTAATTGTGTGCTTACATGATGTGATTATATAATTGTCATGAATAAGCATGATGAGGCTATTGAATCTCTAATCCTAAATTTACTTTGTTAATGATGATGCCTTGGTATAAAAGAAGGCTTGATGAACTAAAGTAATGAGATTGATGATGCCTTGGTATAAAAGAAGGCTGGATGAACTAAAGTAATGAGATTGAGGATGCCTTGGTATAGAAGAAGGCTTGATGAACTAAAGTAATGAGATTAGGGGATCGGGTTTCACGAACTGACACGTAGAATTAGGGGATCGGGTGTCACGAACTGACATGTATAATTAGGGTATCGGGTGTCACGAACCGACACGTAGAATTAGGGGATCGGAGTGTCACATTTTGACACATAGTAGTAGGGGAGCGGAGTGTCAAGTACCGACACAAGAGGAATAAAGATAATGAATCTTGAAACTATGTTAATAAATTCGAATGAAAAGAACCTATTTCCCAAATGAGTATGGTGTGGAGACTTGAGTTCTCATAGGTGTGTTTGATGTTGTTACACATGATTTGTGAACTTGTTGTTTTCACCTGTTGAGTAATATGGTTGATTTTATGTTATTATCTGATATATACTGTTTTCTATTTTGAGTTGGCCGATGATACCTACTCAGTACTTGTGCCTAGTACTGACCCCTACTTGTATTTGTTTTCTTGATTACTTGTGGAGTGCAGCAAACGTGCCATCGTCTTCAACTCAACCGCAACTCTAGCCAGTCTTCATCAAGCCAGATCTCAGGGTGAGCTATTGCTTCTATCTTTGACTGGATCTTCCTCTTCATGTCTTGATGCCTTGAACTTCCGGCATGGACTAGCTTTTTATTTATTTTAGCTTCTTAGATACTCTTAGATTTAGTAATTTAAGGATAGACGTTCTTGAGATGATGACTTCCTGATTTTGGGGATGATAATTGTTATTGAGTTTTAGAAGTTATTTAATGAATGTTCATTCATGAGATTTAAGTCTTCCGCATTACTTTCTGTTGATATTATATTGAAATGTTGGGTTTTGTATATGGTTGGTTCGCTCACATAGGAGGGTAAGTGTGGGTGCCACTCGCGACTCGATTTGGGTCGTGACAAACTTGGTATCAGAGCATTTGGTTCGTTGGGTCTCATCACACAAGAATGAGTCTAGTAGAGTCTTAAGGAATGGTAGGGGGACGCCTTTACTTTTCTTTGAGAGGCTATAAGACTTTAGGAAAATTCCATTCTTTCTTTCTTTCTTTCGTGCATTTACTTGGATCCAATTGGTATCTAGGTGATACAAATTGGTATCCGACCATCTTCACTCTATTTCGCAGATGGTTAGAACTAGAGCAACAGCGGAGCCAACACCAACACCGGCAAGACAAGATACAACTGAGCCAGCCACTGGGCTGTAGCTCGAGGAGGGTTAGTGGCAAGAGGACGTGGTAGAGGTCGCGGGAGGACGTCCTCTAGAGGAAGAGGACGAGCACCTGGCCCATCTAGTACTAGGGCGGTGACTCCTCCACCGACTGAGGAAGTAGTAAGAGAGGGTGAGGAAGGGGAAAGTGAGCAAGTGCAGAATGAGGAATTACCACCCCAACCTACCCCAGAGATGATTAATCAGGTTCTTGCCTATCTTAGCGGGTTATCTGATCAAGGTCAGACACCTCCAGTGTTTTCTGCACCAACACCTCAGGCTCCGGAATTTCGAAAGGCCGCTGCTTAGGCTCCCCGCATGGATGCCTCATTGGAAATAGGCACGTTTTCTTGTTTGACTACAGGGCCCATAATGACGAGTGACCAGTATGAAGTTTTCACTAAGTTCTTGAAATTGAAACCTCCAGTCTTCAAGGGTGCTGAATCTGAGGATGCTTACGATTCTCTGGTAGATTGTCATGAGTTACTACATAAAATGGGCATAGTGGAACGATTTGGCGTTGAGTTTGTGACCTATCAGTTTCAGGGAAATGCCAAAATTTGGTGGCGGTCACATGTTGAGTGTCAACCCGCACAGGCACCACCTATGACTTGGGCGTCATTCTCTAGCTTATTTATGGAGAAGTATATCCCCCGAACCTTAAGGGATAGGAGAAGAGATGAGTTCTTGAGCCTCGAACAAGGTAGGATGTCGGTTACCGCGTATGACGCTAAGTTTCGCGCATTATCCAGGTACGCCACTCAGCTTTGTTTCAGTCCACAAGAACAGATTCGCCGTTTTGTGAAGGGGTTGAGGTGAGATTTGCGGATTTCAGCCTTACAGGTAGCGGCTACAGCAAAAAACTTTCAGGAAGTGGTAGACTTCGTGATAGAGGTAGAGGGAGTGAAGCCAGATGACTTCACCATGGCATCGACATCTAAAAGGTTTCGTAAGGGAGGTGAGTTTAATGGTTCTTACTCTAGAGGGCAAGTTTTAGGAGGTTATTCAGCCTGACCCATTCAGTCTTCACTACAGACTGTAGTTGGGGGTCCACCGCAGACCGGTCAACACTTCTCTGAGTTTGGAGGTTATCCCCAGACTTCGTCATTCTCACAGAGACCTATGCTAGACCCCAGAGAATGTTATGGATGTGGGGAGACTGGGCATATTAGGAGGAATTGTCCAAAACAGAGTTATAAACCCCCAATAGCTAGAGGTAGAGGTAGTCATGGTAGAGGCCGTTATTCTGGAGGACGTGGTGGCCGAGGTAATGGTGGTCACCAAAACGGCCGGGGTGACGGGCAAACTTGAGCCACTACAGCACAACATGGTAGGGGCAACGGGCAGACAGGTGATAGGGCCCATTGTTACGCTTTCCCTGGGCGGTCGGAAGCGGAGACATCTGATGCTGTTATCACATGTAATCTTTTGGTTTGTGATTGCATGGCTTCTGTATTATTTGATCCTGGCTCCACATTTTCATATGTATCTTCCTCATTTGCTACTGGTCTTAATTTACATTGTGAATTGCTTGACATGCCTATTCGTGTTTCTACTCCGGTGGGTGAGTCTGTGATAGTCGAAAAGGTATATAGGTCTTGTCTGGTGACTTTTATGGGTAGCAATACTCATGTAGACTTGGTTATCTTAGAAATGGTTGATTTTGATGTAATTCTGGGTATGGCTTGGCTTTCTCCAAATTTTGCAATCTTAGATTATAATGCTGAAACTGTAACGTTGGCCAAGCCTGGGATAGATCCGTTAGTGTGGGAGGGTGACTACACTTCCACTCCAGTTCGTATCATCTCCTTTCTTCGTGCTAAGAAAATGGTTAGTAAAGGGTGTTTAGCGTTCTTAGCACACCTCAGGGACGATACTACCCAAGTACCTTCAATTGAGTCGGTTTCGGTAGTCCGTGAGTTTTTGGATGTGTTCCCTGCAGACCTTCCTGGTATGCCACCGGATAGAGATATTGACTTTTGCATTGATCTTGAACCGGGTACTTGGCCCATTTCCATACCCCCTTATAGGATAGCCCCAGCGGAGTTAAGGGAGTTAAAGGCCCAACTTCAAGAGTTGTTAAATAAAGGTTTCAGTAGACCAAGTGCATCCCCTTGGGGTGCTCCGGTGTTATTTGTGAAGAAGAAGGATGGGAGTTTTCGGATGTGCATAGACTACCGGCAGTTGAACAAGGTAACTATAAAGAACAAGTATCCCATTCCTCGCATTGATGACTTGTTCGATCAGTTACAAGGTGCTTGTGTCTTCTCTAAGATTGACTTGAGATTCGGTTATCATCAATTGAAAATACGGGCAACGGATGTGCCAAAGACTGCTTTTCGAACCAGGTATGGGCATTACGAATTTGTAGTAATGTCTTTTGGTCTTACGAATGCCCCTGCTGCTTTCATGAGCTTGATGAACGGGATTTTTAAGCCATATCTGGATCTCTTTGTGATCGTATTTATTAATGATATACTGATATACTCCAAGAGTAAGAAGGAACATGAGGAGCATTTGAGAATTGTATTGGAAATGTTGAGGCAGAAAAAGCTTTATGCCAAATTCTCCAAGTGTGAGTTTTGGCTAGATGCAGTGTCCTTCTTGGGGCATGTGGTTTCTAAGGATGGGGTGATGGTGGATCCTTCCAAGATCGAAGCAGTGAAAAGTTGGGCAAGACCCACTAATGTTACAGAGGTGAGGAGCTTCGTTGGTTTAGCTAGCTACTACCGCCGATTTGTCAAGGGGTTTTCCTCTATTGCTTCCCAGTTGACAAGCTTGACTAAGCAGAATGTGCCATTTGTATGGTCGGATGAATGTGAGGAAAGCTTTCAGAAGCTCAAGACCATGTTGACTACTGCACCAATCCTTACCCTACTAGTGGAAAGTAAGAATTTCATTGTCTATTGTGATGCATCCTATTCGGGTTTAGGTGCAGTGCTAATGCAAGAGAAGAATGTAATTGCTTATGCTTCAAGGCAATTAAAGGTGCACGAACGCAATTACCCGACCCATGATTTGGAGTTGGCCGCGGTAGTATTTGCATTAAAGCAATGGAGGCACTATTTATATGGGGTTAAGTGTGAAGTCTATACGGATCATCGTAGCCTACAGTATGTCTTTACTCAGAAAGATTTGAATTTGAGACAGAGGAGATGGATGGAACTACTGAAGGACTACGATATCACTATTCAGTATCATCCGGGAAAAGCTAATGTTGTGGCAGATGCTTTAAGTTGAAAGGTAGGAAGCATGGGAAGTCTAGCTCATTTGCAAGTTTCTAGATGCCCATTGGCTAGAGAAGTTCATATTCTGGCTAATGACCTTATGAGGTTGGAAGTAAATGAGAAGGGAGGATTTTTGGCTTGTGTGGAGGCAAGATCTTCCTTCCTTGACAAGATTAAGGGAAAGCAGTTTACTGATGAGAAACTGATTCGGATCCGAGATAAAGTGTTGCGAGGAGAGGCTAAAGAAGAAAAAATCGATGAGGAAGGTGTTTTGAGAATTAAGGGAAGGGTATGTGTACCCCGCGTCGATGATTTGATCCACACTATCCTCACAGAGGCCCATAGTTCCGGATATTCTATACATCCTGGTGCAACCAAGATGTACCGTGACCTAAAACAACATTTTTGGTGGAGTAGAATGAAGCGTGACATTGTGGAGTTCGTCGCCAAATGTCCAAATTGTCAGCAAGTAAAGTATGAACACCAGAGGCCTGGAGGAACCCTTCAGAGAATTTCCATCCCTGAATGGAAGTGGGAAAGAATTGCAATGGACTTCGTGGTTGGTCTTCCAAAGACATTGGGTAAGTTTGATTATATTTGGGTAATTGTGGACAGATTAACTAAGTCTGCTCACTTTATTCCGGTCAAGGTGACCTACAATGCAGAGAAGTTAACCAAAATCTACATCTCAGAAATTGTTCGATTGCATGGAGTTCCACTCTCCATCATATCAGATAGAGGTACACAGTTTACTTCTAAGTTTTCGAGAACATTGCATGCAGAATTAGGTACTAGGTTGGACCTCAGTACTGCATTTCACCCTCAGACCGATGGTCATTCTGAACGAACGATTCAAGTGTTGGAGGATATGCTTCGTGCATGTGTGATAGAATTTGGTGGTCATTGGGATAACTTCTTACCCTTAGCGGAGTTTTCATACAATAATAGCTATCACTCAAGTATTGACATGGCTCCATTTGAGGCACTGTATGGGAGGAGATGTAGGTCCCCCATTGGTTAGTTTGATGCATTTGAGGTTAGACCTTGGGGTACTGATCTGTTGAGGGATTCATTGGAGAAGGTGAAATCTATTCAACAAAAGCTTTTAGCGGCTCAAAGTAGTAAAAAGGAATATGCGGATCGAAAGGTTAGAGACTTGGAGTTCATGGAGGGTGAACAAGTCTTGCTGAAGGTTTCACCCATGAAAGGGGTGATGCGGTTTGGTAAAAGGGGTAAGCTAAGTCCAAGGTATATTTGACCATTTGAAGAACTTAAGCGAGTAGGGGAGGTGGCTTATGAATTAGCCTTGCCTCCAGGGCTTTCAGGAGTGCATCCGGTGTTTCATGTGTCTATGTTGAAAAGATACCATGGGGATGGAAACTACATCATTCGTTGGGATTCGGTTCTGCTTGATCAGAATTTGACTTACGAGGAGGAGCCTGTTTCCATTCTAGATAGGGAAATTCGCAAGTTCAGATCAAGGGAGATTGCATCCAACAAAGTTCAATGGAAGAATCGACCAGTCGAAGAGTCCACTTGGCAGAAAGAGGCTGATATGCAAGAAATATACCCACACGTGTTTACAGATTCAGGTACTCCTTTTTACCCTTTTTTTTCTTCTTGTGATCATTCGAGGACGAACGATGGGTAAATTGGTATCTATTGTAACGACCTGTTTAGTCGTTTTGAGCAGCAGATTTTATTTCTGGAAAAACTGTCTGAGTCGACGGATCCCACGACGGACCGTCATGGGCACGACGGACCATCGACGGGGTCTCGTTCCAAAACACATAGAAGTCCAAAATTTGGGTACTGAAATCGACTCTCTGAACTTCGTGACGGAATGGCAGGATGGACCGTCACACATCTTTCACGGAAATTAAGTCTCTGAACTTTGTAACGGACCTGCAGGACGGACCGTCACAGGCTGCGTAATCCCAGGCTGGGTCAGATTTCTGTTAAATTTTTTAAGGGGCGTTTTGGACTATTCCTGCTATAATTATAAATTTGGTGGGTTAATGTTAATAATTTAACTACTTGGGGGTTAAAAGAGATAACCTTGAATTAATTAGTGTGTTATTCTATCATCTTTTATACTTAATTAAATGCTAATTAGGGTAAAAGAAAGAGGGTTTGAATAAGAAAAATAGAAAGAACAGAGAGAGGGAGAAGAAACGATCGAGAGAGAGGAGAAACGAAGAGGAAAGCAAAGCTTTGGAAAAGTAGATTTCTTGATCACGAATTCTTCGGTGGAGGTAGGTTATGGTTTATGCTATTCGTAGTAAACTCTTAATAGCGAATGATATGTGTTGGGTAGTATTATAAAACCTTCTATATGCTTAATTGTGTGCTTACATGATGTGATTATATAATTGTGATGAATAAGCATGATGAGGCTATTGAATCTCTAATCCTAAATTTACTTTGTTAATGATGATGCCTTGGTATAAAAGAAGGCTTGATGAACTAAAGTAATGAGATTGATGATGCCTTGGTATAAAAGAAGGCTGGATGAACTAAAGTAATGAGATTGAGGATGCCTTTGTATAGAAGAAGGCTTGATGAACTAAAGTTATGAGATTAGGGGATCGGGTGTCACGAACTGACACGTAGAATTAGGGGATCGGGTGTCACGAACCGACACGTAGAATTAGGGGATCGGGTGTCACGAACCGACATGTAGAATTAGGGGATCGGAGTGTCACGTTCCGACACATAGTAGTAGGGGAGCGGAGTGTCACGTACCGACACAAGAGGAATAAAGATAATGAATCTTGAAACTATGTTAATAAATTCGAATGAAAAGAACCTATTTCCCAAATGAGTATGGTGTGGAGACTTGAGTTCTCATAGGTGTGTTTGATGTTGTTACACATGATTTGTGAACTTGTTGTTTTCACCTGTTGAGTAATATGGTTGATTTTATGTTATTATCTGATATATACTATTTTCTATTTTGAGTTGGTCGATGATACCCACTCAGTACTTGTGCCTTGTACTGACCCCTACTTGTATTTGTTTTCTTGATTACTTGTGGAGTGCAGCAAACGTGCCATCGTCTTCAACTCAACCGCAACTCTAGCCAGTCTTCATCAAGCCAGATCTCAGGGTGAGCTATTGCTTCTAGCTTGGACTGGATCTTCCTCTTCATGTCTTGATGCCTTGAACTTCCGGCATGGACTAGCTTTTTATTTATTTTAGCTTCTTAGATACTCTTAGATTTAGTAATTTAAGGATAGACGTTCTTGTGATGATGACTTCCAGATTTTGGGGATAATAATAGTTATTGAGTTTTAGAAGTTATTTAATCAATGTTCATTAATGAGATTTAAGTCTTCCGCATTACTTTTTGTTGATATTATATTGAAATGTTGGGTTCTGTATATGGTTGGTTCGCTCACATAGGAGGGTAAGTGCGGGTGCCACTCGCGACTCGATTTGGGTCGTGACACAAGCATCATAACATGTAATTCACAGATCAAACGTAATACTATAGGCAACTACATGCAAACCAAGTAGCACCTTTAATCATATCATCTATAAGAGAAACATCATGAACCTAAGGAGAGACCTCATCATATAGACCTATTAGGAATCATACCATGCACATATTCATAAAAAGTAGTCAATACTACAATGCCATGCATACATACATACACATAATCATACACATTAGAATACCTTCCTAGAACTTCATGAAGAGATACTTGTGCAATGCATAGGTGAAGTCTCATACCCCCACCTTCACTAAAAACTACCCTTTGGTTATCCTTTTTAGGGTCCTAATCATTTACTTCCATTGTCCATTTTAGTTTGGGGAAACTATAGCCTTAACCGACACTAAGACCATGTGTGCTAAACATGGAATTTGGTGTTGTAGAGGCTTACACCAATGGAAGGTGCTCTACCTAGCCAAGGTAGAATATTAACACATGCTAGCATACTAAGTGAAATCACTTTCTAGATATGATGTTGTAAGCATAGTTATCGAACTTGGAGGTTATGCTAAAACCCTCTTCATGCCTATTGAGGCATTGTAGTTATGCACTTATGAAAATAGAAATCTATACCCTTTGGGCTATAAGGCTAACTACCTCATGAGGATTATGGAGACCTACCTTCCTACAAAGGGAAGGGAAAACCATCATATTCAAGTTCACTCGGTGCTAAGCTAAGATCCCTTTATTCAAAATTCTTTATTAACAGTATTTTAGAAAATTACTCTTAGGAGATTGACTCCTCATATGCATAACTCATAGGTCTTTGATGAGATTTCATCACCTATATCACAGGAGAAAAACTCTCACATGTGCATATCATATTCAAGCACCGTCTAGTTTAGGGTACACTTGAGAACACATTTCAAGGCCCCTCTATTGACTAGATCAACGTACATGTGTGTGTGTTTATGCATATATGTGAGCAATCCTTTCATATAGCACAATAAGGCCACACATGTTCATACAATAATGCATACATGTATTTATGAGAAATACTTTCATGTAAACACATTAAGTTACTATGCTCCTTCATAACATAACCATGAATTCATATTCATGTACATAGACAACCAAACCTAGGAACTATTACATGAAGGCTCACATGTGCAATGCATAGAAAAGGTCTTATACCCTTACCCAGACTAGTACACCTATCAGTTCATCCTAGTAAATGATACATTACATAGTTCTTAGATCCATATACTTAACATGTATAGTGGTACATGATTGCATATGAGAATACCCTTTCATTCAGACCCTATGAACCTATACTACTTGTAAGCATGCATAATGTGTGAGTGTGTTTACATTGGTCAACATGATCACCTAATGGCTATCAACAACATATTGAGGCAGCCACCCTCATAGGAACACAATGAACCTTGAAGCATAGACCACACAACACATACTAGCATAAGAGACAAGACAACATCACATTACTTTAAAGACTCCTCACCTTATTTGCTCACACATTCATATAGGGGTACATAGGAAAGGGATTATAAACCATTATAAATTATCAATTGAAGCACCTAAACCAAATCTTACATAACCATTCACATGCTCGTAATATTAGCAATACAACCTAGATAATATCTAGAATAGGAAACTAGGCATAGGCTTCACATACTGTGATCATCATAACCACACACTCATATAGTCATAAAGTTTCCTTAAAGGCCAAAATCAACACATATAGAATTACAAGGAAGTAAACACCACTACCATAAGTTTATCATACCACACAATGACATACAAGGCTTCATAAACTAACAATTCGACAGACAAGTAGAGGGATAAAGCCATTCCTACCAATTTATCAACCTTTGATCATCATTGATCAATACACCCTTTTCATCAACAATTCAAGTACAGGAAATTGCATAAATGTACTTTAATATAAACTAAATCATGCATAAGACACAACAATATCATGCTACTAGCATGTACACCTAATCACCAATTCACTAGAAAGTGGAGAGACATAGATAACTCCCCAATTTCCCTTGTCCTGATTAGCAATCATAATTCATCAACAATATTAATGTAGGGTAGTTGATAAATATATAACAACCTAAACTAAATCATGCTTCATCTACCCTAGAATTTAGATCACATCATGTACATTACATTATCAATCTATAGGCTAGAAGAACCTAGATAATCGTTACCAATTCCATTGTATCTATTCATATTGGATCAATTAAACCTAATTTATCATACCATTAAAATGTAGCCAATAGCTAAGACAATTCACCATAATTGAATCTCATATTAATTATTCTAGTACAAACATAACAAGATTCTACATTATCGGATAATCTTATTCAAACCTTCAAACCTTCATCCACATGGATCACTCATCAAAAATTGACCATCAATACACATACTAGGAAGTAGATATAAGAATTTTAACATAATTGAATCACAATTCGATTTACATAAGATTAAGATCACAAAGCCCACACATAGGCTAAATCGAGATTGAGAGAGATCATGGGTTCACCATGGAATTTCATTGAAAATCACATTAAAATCAGTATCTAATAATCAATTCATTAACATTATGCTTTTGAAATCAATTTGAGAAAAATTCCATGACTAGATTGAAGAAGGAGAATTTTTATCATGGATTCTCTTAGAAAACATTGAAAGGAACACTCTAGGTGAAAGATTATCTAGAGATGAAGGATCACCATACCTTTATTATATTATGGAAACAATAAAACTTTGTGAAGAACCCATGGATATCACATCTAAAAGATTACCTTGAGCTTCATCTTCATGGAGGTTTCTAGAGAGGATATTATTGGAGAGGGAAGTCTAATTTTAATTATTGAATTGGGTTTGGAGTTTTGATCTTTTTAACTAACATAGAATACGAAAAATAGTTAAACTAAATGTATACAGTAATTTAGGGACGTGGGGAGAATTTCTCATTCACCCCATTAATGAAATAATGAGTGCAGGCAGCTGCAGGCTTCATCGGCGGTCAGTAGTGAACTGGGCATTGTCTGGTTCATGAGTCTTCCTATTGCTCCATCATTTGAAAATGAATATCCTTCCTGAAGGTCTGAGCTCACACTTCTATGTGTTGAGAAGAGTGTCCCATCGACAGGGCGTCGGTTGAGGAATGGGGAGTCATACATGGCTTATTGATTGACACTTCCAAGGTAGTGTCTCTAAAGCCTTTGGGTCTTCCTTGAGGGACTTTTGTGGGGACCTTGGGAAGTCTTACCCAGAATTTTTTAACTTAAATATATACCTTAACATGTCAAGGACCTTCAACATCAGTTTCACCCAAAACAAACACTCGAAACACGTCCAAACATGCTAGGCACACTCAAGTCGCACATGCAGATCTCAAGGGCTAACATTCGAACTTCTTGGATGTTCTTGGACGTTTGAATTCCAATAGGATTAAAATAAATCATGCATACTATATAACAGTTAATTAAAATTATAACAAGATGATAGGTATATGTGAGGCTTTAGACACCTTAACTCTTTTTGAGGGTCTTACAGGTCTGCAATTCATTCAAAAAATAAAAGAGTAACATGAGTATCTGATTTGGATCATGTCAATAACTATTTCATGATAATTTATCAAAAATATAGAAACCATAGGTCTAACTTCTATTAGGGAATCAAGGATAAAGACCTAATGGACGAAAGGATCCCATTAGTGAAATTCCACAAACCCAACAATAAATTCCATGGAGTAATCTTTCTATCTCGGGTTTAGAACAGATGAATTTTTCTGTATTCTTGAAGTTTGTTTGCTCGAGCAGTTTCCCATTTTACGTTCTAATTTTCTATGTTTTTGATGGATGATCTGACTAAGGTAAGTTCTAGTTAGGTTTTAGACTAAAACAAATCAAAATACTTTAGGGTTGAAACGACATACTTTAGGGGTCCAACACAATAGGAAAAATTAAAAGACCCCAAAATTATGTTATAGATGCAGCTAACAATAGATAGTTTCAAGGACCGTGAAAGTGACCATATACCTTGAAGTGGATCTCTCTCTTTGGTCTAGGATCTGCGGTTTCTGGGGTCTTGTCCAGTAGCCTCTACCCTGACCAATGTGGAGGACAAAAAATTGTGAATGTCCATGTGGTACTTATTTGTATTGAGGTTTGGAGGCTAATGTCTAGGGGTTTACTTGTTGTCCATCACAAACCCTACCACGGGCCGCATGGAGAACCACGGACTATGAACGTCATTGTGGTCTTCACTTGGGTGTGGTTGGTCTGAGGGGCCGCTAGTGCCCCAAATCCCATGGAATGATGACCATGGACCGCGAAGAATCTCGTGGAATAACATCAGATCCTGGTGGAGTCCAACTCCTCACTATAGGGTGGGTAAATGGACCATGATCCTTATAATGGTCTGTAAACCCTGCCGTGGTTCGCTATTTTAGGTGAGTTCTGTAATTTATTTTGGGTCTTATTTTTGAGGTGTTACAATTTGGGTCCCACCCTCAAACTTATATTTTAAACCAAAATCCGCAATAGATCTTGGCATTACCCTGCAGGCCTCAATATTCAACATTATTGATATAACTGATGTTTGCGTAATCAATGACACAACTTTCATTAAAAGTGTATACGATCGTGTAATGGTATAGTAACCCAACAAATGATTGGGGTTGTGTCCCAAGGGAGTGGTCGTGAAAATTAGTAGATAATTAAAATTTCATTCAAATAAGTCTTATTTAATGAAATTTACAATTAAAAACATCGTAAATTCAAATGGTGACACAAAAGTTTCAAATATCAAAGGGGGGTTTTGTCACAAGTAGTAAAAATAGTGAAAATACCAAGAAATTTTGATCAACGTGAGGGGGAATTCATGGGATGTGACAACTATACGAATTAAACTATACGAATTAATCTAAATTGCATACATGTTTTCGATAGAGGATTAGGAGAATAATAGTGATTAGGCTAAGCTATACGTGGAATAAGTTCTCTCTCAAGAATCTTAGACTGTTTCAAATGGGTTCCTCATGGATACCCACCGGCTGCATGAATGCCAACCTATGCCTTACCCCACTCACTCTCTCGAGCTGAGGTCTAGGATATGCGACTAAGGTTCACTGTCTCGAGCTAAACCTCATGTCGACCTACTCCTTAGGCAATCAATGTAGTAGTCACAGTTTTTCTGTTCTCTCTCGAGCAAGTCCAAAACACATAAATAAACTTGTATTTTCAAATATATATTTGTGAAATATTATAAACAACTACTATAGGAAAACATCATTAAACTATAGTTAATCCAGCACCAAGAAGGACCCAAAAACAATATCAACCAATATTTGCCAAATCACATACAAAAAATAGGGATTTTTAGTGACACGTCATGAAATAAAATTGTATCTTCAATTGATGTTGAAATAAAATGGGTATGAAGAATTGAGTCTTGACTTAGGCAAAGCAAGAAGAATGAAGGAGGCCCATTTCCAAATTGGAAGAGATGAAACCCTATTCTTCTTCTAGTATTCAAAACCCTCTCAAACTTAGAGTAAAAATATGGAAACCTAATATTGTAGATAAAAAAATTGTAATAATGTTTGTCTCTCTAAAAAGTACGACTCTACTGTACTAAAAATTTATGTTTCTTTGATTTAGATGAAGTCTTGCAAAATTTTCCTTTTTTTGATAGACTTACAGTGAATTATAGGGAAATAGTACATTTGAACTTCAATTTTTGCTCTTTGGCTTGTTTGAATTATCTTGTACATTTTGATATGGTGTGTCTTATGAAATGATATATAGCATGTTGATAAGTTGAATTTTGGCATAATTGACTAATGTAAAGCATGTTGATACCATGTTGTTGTTGTGAGAAGGATATTCCTCATGATGTAATGTTGGGCCTTATATGTGGTAATTGATGTTTTGAATTGCCTTGTGTTAGTGTTATGATTGATGTTTTTAGGTATTGTTGTTGTTTGGGCTTCTACTCTTGAGTCTATTCCTTCCTTCTAAAGATTTTTAGTGTCATTTAGGGACGAGTGTTCCTCGGGGGGGGGGGGGGGGGGGGGGGGGGGATAATGTAACAATTCGAAAATCCAAGACGTGTCTTAAAGCCTAACATAAGTGTCATAAGGTCTAAACAGTGTTTTAAAGCCTATTTTAATGAATATACATCATTTAGGAAGTCTAGGAACCAAAACATCCATGACGCCATAAACTAGTTCTAGGTGGGTACTAGCGTGCCTTAGCCTATTCGACTGGCATTTAGGAGTTTGAAATCCATGAAAATGGGTTGAAGGGTATCTAGCATGTGTTTAAGTTAATTCATGGTCAAAAAACTCGAGTTTAACTCCTCGAGGACCAACCAAAGGCACTTGAGGAGGACCCTTGCACGCTGGTATCAATACTGACTTGTTAGTGTGCACCCACGAAAGGGCATTGACAATTCATGTGTTGATCGACGGGGCGTCATTGCCAACCGTCAACAAAAACTTAGACGATTTTTCGGAGGCCCTCACCTATACAGTCTTTGACAAGAACGAGGGATGTGTAGCACGGAGGAGGACTGGTCCGTCAACTCACCCATGATCCCTCGATCATGGTGTCATCAATGGTACAACAATTTCTTGCACGTTTTTAAGATGGTTTTAACTAATTAATTAAAGGGTTTTGTGGTTATTTCGGTATTAAGGGAAGACTTATTAACCCCCATATAAAGAGTCTAACCTCATTAGTCTAGTTACAACTCTCAAAACAAACTCTCTTCCTTGTCTCTTCTTTCTCTCTCTATTGGAAGATACCATTGAAGACTAACTAGGGGAGGGATTTTGGGGCTCTAAAGGTACGAATTCTCCATAAAATCTTCATCAAATGTTTAGGTTTGGGATCTAATTCACCTTTGACACCTCTTTCCTCAAAGGGTTCCTCCAAAGTATTTTCAAAAGTTGGGTTTTCATGTGGGTTCTTCTCAATATCAATTTTTTTTATGAATTGGTTTTTTTATGGTTTCTATTGGATAACATGAATATATTAACATGTATTCTAACTTAATTATGATATATCTTGATGGTTTGGTCTAGTTTGTAGATGAAGACCCTTAACCCTTAACCCAGGTTGGATATTGACATGAATTAAGTTGAAATTGGTTCAATTGACTTTGTTATTGCTTGAAGTGCTATTATGTGATTTTGTTATATAAATCATGAACAAATTACAGTGACTTGTAGTCTTTCATGCTTGTTCTTGAGATTATGATCTAAGTTAGGAAGTGAATTGACCTAAGTATCCTGTCTTAATTTATGATCTAGTAGTGAATTATGTCGAGTGATTCTTCTAGCTTTGTTATCATGTTGATTATTGACTTACGATGATGTACACCAAAACTGGGTTGGATAGAGGGTTTATGGTAAGACCTTGATGATGAACTATGAAGGGGACTTGGTAAGCTTATGATCTCTATCCTTTACTTCAAATTATTGTTAATTATGATTAAGCCATGATGTTAGATTGGAGTAATGCCTTGTATTAGTATTGATAGGGTTGTATGATGTTGAATTGAAATGTCTTGATTATGTTGTGAGGTTGATTCAGGTGAATATGTTATAAGGATGGCGATGGCTACTAATGTGCCTTATTATTTTATGAATATGCTAATGTGCTATCCTCACTTATATGAATTGTAATGAATGGATTTTTATTCGTGCAATTATTATTAAACTATTGATGATGATGACTATACAAGGGGTAGACACTATGACCTAAATTAAGCTATGACAAAAGGAATAAAGATATCTCAAAAAAGGACTCTAGCTTAGCACCGTGTGAACTAGAGTGAGAAGTGTCCCTTTCCATATAGGGAAGTTAGGAGCACTAAAGTACTCTTAAGATGAGAGACTACAATGCATGTAGCATAAAGAGGGTCCCAACTATAAATCCTAATTTTTGAACTATGTTGTCTCTAGAGTAATATTAGCTAGTGGATTCACATAGTTGCTATGTTTTATGTTTTGGTACTACCTTCACAAGTAGTCCGCCTTCTTTTGGTGTAGGGTTTCATGACACCGGATTCCACTCTAACTCGTGTTGCCTATGTCGGTTAGGTCATGATGTTGCCAAAAAGTAAAATGAATTAAAGGATTGAACTCCAACTAGAATAACCTAAGGGGTATAGTTTAGTGTAGGTAGAGGTATGGGACTCTACCTAAGTATTGCACTAGTTAGCCTTGAGGGGAGTCTTAACATGATATTCCTATGTATGGTTGTGTTTAAAATGATATATGAAATTTACACGATGAACTTGCACATTGGTGATACTATATGTTGATTAGTTCACTTATAAAAATGTGTTGGTTTATATTGTTAAAGTAAGATTATATGTATATCTAAATGCCATGTTATGTGAAGTAGGATGTTAGTCATGATTCTTATTGTGTTATTTTATTGAGTAAGGTTATGGGTCTTTGCTTGGTAATTGCACTTGTTAACATTATAGGGGTTCATGGGTATTTGCCTTGCTTTGTTTATAATGAAATGTAATCTTATTTATGCTTATTGTTTATAAGACTTGATGATAGAGTTACTTGAGTATGTATCTACTTATATGGTATGAATGGTTGACTTGACTGGACTTGAGATTATAGATTTGTGATGAACATGCCTATGATTTAATGAATATGCAATATTTATCTGTATGGTCTTGTTAAATGTGCGTAAGGGTTTTTAAATGAAAAATGTGTATTTTATGAAATGTCCATTTTTCTTAGCATGTTTTTTAAAGTATGTGTGCATATGGTCCCATACATAGTAGAAGTGGTATACTTACTCCATTTCTTCTTTTTCCCCAATATTTTAGGTTCCAGTCGTTGAAGTGTTTTAGAAGGCGAGTTGAAGAAGACTTGGATCCTTTTATCATAAAAGTAGGTTAGGTCCTTATTTTCCGAGGGAGATGCCAATATTGAGCTTTCATTGTTGTTTTAATTCTAAGACTTATATTCAATCTCCTTTTGATTTTATTACGGATTGTTATAAAGCCTATATGTGTCTATCTTTACATTGATGTATGGTCTATGCCCAAATTGCTAATTGTGTTAGATGGTCATGAAATGAGACAATCTTTGAAGACTATGATCTATCTTATATATATTTACGTGCAATAAAAGAAGAAACTATGTAACCTTCCTATACGAAGGTTTATGTATACTCGATATATATATATATATATATATATATATATATATATATATATATATATATATATATATATATATATATATATATATATATATATGTTATGTGCATGTAGAGTCTATGTAAACCTCCAAATATAATTAATGAAAAGTTTTAAATTTTCCTCTAAATTTGACCTATGAATGTAGTGATGTAAACTAAGGGGCTAGTCTTAGACTTCAAAGAGGATAATGTCGTCGGTTATGTCTAGGGGGTAAACCCTTATGTGACATATACCATATCATCCAAGTAATGACATCCAAAAGACCACCGGACAAGAAAATATAAGAGGGACATATTATTAATTTAAGTTCTATGGCACGTCATGAGAATGATGATGAAGGGAAAGCCTACAGCCTCTCGCTCATAGATGTGTCGCGACTCACCACCGATCATTGAGACACTACAAGACGTTGCAATATGAGACTTTTGAAACCTAAAACCACTTTCATAATACTCATGCTCTGATACCATATTTTTCATGATCATGGAGTACCCCTAGAAGTCACATGGCGTACTTGACCTCTCGAAGGTCTTATACAAGCGCATAGTTATCGTTCGTCGCATTTTTATTAGTAAATTTAGCGTAAAATTTACAACATTCATAGGACATCATATGCTAGAACATCACTTCCAATATATCTAAAATATCATAATACATAGTTAAAGACTCTAGTCTCTTTTTTGGTATCCTAGACTCAACATGTTTATAATACATTAGGGACACGACCCTCATAATATAATTCATAAGTAAACTTATTACATAAATTTATAGTAAAGTAAGACTTAGGAAATCCTTTGACTTAAGGATTCCTTTCCTTGATCTTGGGAATCACAGATCAACTTCCTCACCATTAAGACGTCATTTAAGCATCCATAACCTACACTTTGTGTAAAAAGATAGCTAAAAATGGAGTTAGTACAAGAATGCACTAAGTATGGCAACCATGCAAAAACATGCATCTAACAGGGACATTTTACTTGAAACCATACATCATGCCTTTTTGAAAAACATTATAAAACTTTGATACAATAAGCATTATACCATTTACATACTTCATATAGGCATAATCAATGGTTATATATCATATAAAATCACACATTGCATTTAAGTCACATTAACCACTACTTTATTGTAAGCTATTTTCTATTTACAGTAAGCTCATTTATATTTACAGTGAACTCTAGTTACCTTTACAATGAATTTTTTTTTATTCTAACTGCTATACTTTCTTAAGTAACCCTTTAGTGACTCTTGGTGCAAGGTATAAATATTGTACCATAAAACTATCCATACTCAAGAATCACCTTAAGGCCACCAGGAACCCTTCCCTACAACCTTTCAAGTCAACACACACATTCATAGGACCATTTTACATAATAAGGCACATGTTTCACATTAGACACAACATAATCCATTACTCACAATACTAATTTCAGTCTACTAGTGTAAGGTATATTCGAATCCCCATAACCTCACACATACTTAGTAAACCTATCATAAGACCACAAACATCATAGCATGTAACTCATACATGCAAACCAAGTAGGACCTTCAATCATATGGTCAATAAGACTAACATCATGCACCTAAGGAGAGACCTTATTATATTGACCTATTAGGACTCATACCATGCACATATTCATAAAAAGTAGTGAATACTACAATGCCATGTAACAGACATAAACATAATCATACCCCTTAGAACACTTTCCTAGAAATTCCTAAAGAGATACTTGTTTAATGCATAGGTGAAGTTTCATACCCCCTTATGCACTAAGCAACTATCCTTAGGTTATCCTAGTTAGGGTCCTAATTATTTACTTCCATTGTCCATCTTACTTTAGGGAAACAATAGCCTTAACCAACACTAAGACTATGGTTGAAAAACATGGAATTTGGTGTTGTAGAGCCTTACACCAATGGAAGGTTCTCTACCTAGCCAAGGTAGAATATTAACACATGCTAGCATACTAAGTGAAATCTCTTTGTAGATCCTACTTTGCAAGCATAGTTATAGAACTTTGAGGTCATGTTAAAACCTTCTTCAGGCCTATTCAGGCATTGTATTTATCCACTTATGGAAATATATCTCTATACCCTTTGGACTATGAGGCTAACTACCTCGTGAGGACTATGGTTACCTACCTTCCTACAAAGGGAAGGGAAACCCCTCATCTTCAAGTTCAGTCAGTGCTAAGCTAAGTTCCCTTTATTTAAAATCCTTTATTAACATTACTTTATAAAATTAGGCTTAGGAGATTGACTCCTCATATTCTTAACTTAGAGGTCCAAAATGAGAGTTCATCAACCTATATCACGTGAGAAACCCTCTCACATGTGCATAGCATATTCAAGCACCATCTAGTTTAGGGTATACTTGAGAACACCTTTTATGACCCCTCTATTGACTAGATCATCATACACGTGTCTGTTTATACATATATGTGAGCAATCCTCTCACATAACACAATAAGTCCACACATGTTCATACATTAATGCATAGGTGTATTTATGAGAAATCCTTTCATGTGAACACATTAAGTTACTATGCACCTTTATAACATAACCATGAATTCATATACATGTACATAGACAACCAAATCTAGGAACTAATATATCAAGGGATACATTTACAATGTATAAAAATCTATCATACCCTTGCCCATACTAGTACACTTATAAGTTCGTCCTAGTAAATGATACATTACACAGTTATTAGAAACATATACTTTACATTCATACTGATAGACATGACTGCATATGAGAATACCCTTTCATTCAAACCCTATGAACCAATGCTACTTGTAAGCATTGATAAGCTCAAACTTACTTCTCAAATAAGAAGTAAAGTAGTCGTATCTAGTAAAGAACGCAACTAATGAGGTTGGGAACGTTCCCACGAGGAAAATAGTTCAGACTTAACTTCAATCTATTATAAATATTATTTAGTGAATTATTTCCTTAGAAAACAAAGACAATAAAAGGGGGGTTGTTATTTCTAAATGAATGAAAATAACTAACTAAATTAAAGTAGACACCTAACAGTTTCAAAATTTGGAGTTTAATCAAATAATAAAAGTAACTAGGGTTTACGTGTGCCCCACAGGTTCCTGTTGCGGCACGACTGAGGACACTTGATTACTCAGCCTTCATCAAGATGGTATGCCTCGATCACTTCATTCGCTGATTCAGCATGCCCAAAATAGAGTTTTATTCGTAGTCCATTTTCCTTAAACCGCACACCCTCCTTAGTTTCTAACTCAACTGCTCTATTAAGGAATAGTTAGGTAATCAAGTAAGGGCCAGTCCATTTAAACATGAGCTTTCCCAGAAGTCAACGCAACCTAGAACTGTGTAAAAGCAAAAAATCCCCAACCATAAACTATTGTTTTTCACTTTTTAGGTCATACTCCTTTATCATCTTTTCTTTGTACGATATCGGAGATACCGATTGGAGCTCACCACTCTACCTCATGGACCTACAAATATTGAAGGTCTCTTCTTCATTGTTCAACTGAAATTTCATCTGCCCCTTTTCAATATAAACTAAGGCTCCACCCGTAGCAAGGAATGGCCTCCCAAGAATAATAGGCACTTCAAAATCGACTTCACAATCAAGAATAACAAAATCTTCTGGAAATATGAACGACTCCACTTTTACTAGCACATCGGGGAGTATCCCTATAGTCCTTTTCATTGTTCAATGGGCCAGCAGTAGCCGAATCGTAGTGGGCTTTCGGTCACCCAAACACAACTTCTTGTAAATCGAGAGGGCATGAGATTTATGCTTGCCCCCAGATCACATAATGCTTTCACAAAATGTACTGACCCGACTGTACAAGGACTAGTGAACGCACCCGGATCTTCTTTCTTTTGTACGAGAGATATTGTAGCAATAGCACTACAGTGATACATTCTATCATTATCCTCGAAAGTTACCGATCTTTTCTTTGTAACCAGATCTTTCATAAACTTCGCATAACTGAGAATTTGTTCTACAGCTTCCACCAAAGGGACATTAATAGAAAGCTGCTTCAACATTGTTATAAATCACTGATATTTACCATACTCGATCTTTTTCACTAATCTCTGAGGAATTACCTTTATTGTCGATTCAACATCTTTTGCAGTGTTATCTTCTACTTAACCACTACCATCTACCACCTTATCATTATTTTTATCACCTTTTTCTCCTTAGATGACATAGGTGGGTCAATGGTCTGCTTACAACCCTAAGAAGTGATTGCCATGCAGTGTCCGTCATTTTTTGGATTTTGGACGGTGTTGCTAGGAAGAGTGCCCAGTTCCCGTGTGTTCACAGTTGCAGATAATTGGGTCATTTTGCAACTCAATATGCGTAATCCATATTGCATGTGTATCGACTTTCTACCCAATACCTGCTAAATCACTCCTTAACTCTTCAATGTGCTCATCATTAGTATCAACCTCCTTATAATTTTGTGCAACATATCTTCAACTCGCGCCATACTATCTCCACCATCCCTAGGAGTAACTTCACAATTTTGAGGAGGAACATAGGGCCCTTTCCTATCATTTATGTTACCATAGTTACCCCTGTTGAAGTTGTTCTCACGGTTTTACTTTTCATCTCAGACATAATGACCCTCGGGGTATAGTAACCATAGATCCGACCTTGGTTTCCTTGACCTTGGCGCCAATTATCCTTATTTGATCCTTGGGCACTCGGTCGGAAACCCCCCATCTGTTCATTTACCGCATAAGAATTCTCCTCATAATAGCATTCATCATTTGATGGTGGTGGTTTAGACAAGTAGTTAATTGCATTTATCTTTTCTGCACCCCTAGTGATATGTTTTAATAACAATCCAAGCTCAGTTTTCATCTGAGCCATCTTTTTACAAATCTCGTCTGTGGCTGGGTTGTGAGTGGATTGTATTGCGAAGGTATTTATCCTAGTATCTGACTTTCTAGTTCTCCAAGATTTATTGTTCTGGGAGATTTCTCTAACTTTTCAGCAATCCTGGCATAACGACACTCTCCATATGAACAACCCGCAATAGTATCCAACACCGCTTTATTATTATCATTCTATCCCATATAGAAGTATTCCTTCAATGCCTCATCATCCATGCGGTGATTGTGGACGCTTCTCAAAAAAGAGGTCAATCTATCCCAAGAACTACTAACTGACTTTCCTGGTAGTGCCACAAAGTTTTTCACTCAGTCTTTGTGGTTTAGTTTCTTGAAGACCGGATAGTAGCATGCTAAGAAAATGTCACTTAGTTGGTTCCAAGTGAAAATTGAGTTATAAGGGAGCTCACTGAACCAAATACAAGCCTCTCCAGTCAGTGAGAGAGGAAAGACTCTTAGCCTCATTACATCCAAATCCAAATCAGGCCTCCCTACAAAACATTTACGCACTACCCTTACCTTAGCTATATGGGAATGTGGATCCTAAAAAGGTAGCCCGGAAAAGAAACCTCTGGCAGTGAGCATTTGCAGCATGCTACTAGTTACCTCAATGGTGTGGCTTGGTGGTAGAGGGGGCAAGACAAGTGGCCTATCAGAGTCTGCTATATTATCAAAGCCTCTGTAGTATTCTTGAGGACGTAGAGCGGATTTTGTCCCCTTTGTTGATTTTGACCCTGATGATCAGGTAATAACTGACCATGAACATCAACCAAAGCTGCGATGCTCTGGTTTGGATCATCATTAATACCCAAGATTAGATTCATGTTGCATAGTGTATTCTCTAATTCGTGATCGTAGGGAAACAAGGGTTCTCTTCCTCTCCGTGTATTTGGCATACAATGAAGATAGTTCTACAAGAATCAAAAATAATAAACAAAGTAGAATTAAGAAAATATCTACTAAACTTTAGTAATAAAATTAAGTTATTCTAAAAGCTACTTTCCCCGGTAGCAGCGCCAAAATATGATACGCTCAAACTTTCTTCTCAAATAAGAAGTAAAGCGGTCGTATCAAGTAAAGAATTTAACTAAGGAGGTTGGGATCGTTCCCACGAGGAAAATAGTTCAGACTTAACTTCAATCTATTATTACTATTATTTAGTCAACTATTTCCTTAGAAAACAAAAAAATAAAAAGGGGGGGGGGGGTTGTTAATCTTAAATGAATGAAAATAACTAACTAAATTAAAGTAGACACCTAACAGATTCAAATGTCGGAGTTTAATCAATTAATAAAAGTAACTAGGCTTTACGTGTTCCCCATAGGTTCCTAACTTGATAATTCTAACTATAACAATTCTTTCATAGTATCTTGCATGCAAGGTGATAAGTTATGTATTTCTAAATATTTGGTCCGGCATCTACAAAATATCAGTCCGTACCTTGGTCCGGCTACGTGTGTTGCTATACTAACCCTTACCTTTACCTTATATTAAGCATTGTATTCAATATTTGACTAAGTTATTACCTCGTACCAATCAATACTAGCCTATTAGATAGTATACTCTAAATCTATGTTGATAATTCTTTTCCTATTATCTACCACCTTTGTCGGCAAGTAGCATTAAGGCGAGTCCTAACATCGGCCATCCGTTAAAAAGACTTCTAAGCGAAAGAATTACCAATACATACAAGACACTATTCTAGAATTTTTATTTTAGTTAGATTTTATCTTATTATTCACCCATGGTTACCACAACCCTAGTTATGGAGTTTAGATACCATAGTCATAATCACAATATTCATATATATAATATAAGAAATCATGCACTTAATTCAATGAGAAAGAATAAAATCCAGAAAGTTAATTGATTAATCGACAAAATCACCAACAATCAACTCCAGAGACAAGTGTAACAATCCAATGTGTAATAATCAAAATAATCTACTAACAAAGAATCTAACATAAAAGTGTGTAATAATCAATAGTCTGACCAATAAAGAGTCTAACCCCGAAAAAGAGGTTTTTATAACTATTCATAAAAAATAAAAACCTAATAAAAGAAGGACTCTAATTGCTGAAAATCTGTCAAAACGCGGCTGGGTCGACAGACCTCATGACGGGCTGTCATGGTCACAACGGGGCGTTATGGCCTCCGTCGTACCATACTTTGAAAATCCTTCTGCTGCTTTCATCATTACCCTCGACGGCAGGTATGACGGATCGTTCCAAGCACGACGGTCCGTCGAGGGTCTCTGTTCCATAACACTTAAACTCTTGGAATTTGGGAACTGAGACTACTTCTCTGATCACCACGACAAATTAGCAGGACGGTACGTCAAGTGTACGACGGTCCTTCATGCACTTCGTAACCCCACACTTGGTCAGACCTCCCCATCTTACTTCAACAGCTTCACTACGATGCCACCTACGGACCGTCTCAGGCACGATAGACCTTTTCAAAGCTCTGTAGGTGGTAACTTTTCTGCATTTATTGCTCAAAGACATCCGCGTTCATCGTTAGACAGATATTCAGAAAATAAATAGAAAAATACATAAAAATTAAGAAAAAAGGCTTTTGGACACACACTAAACTTAAGGAAAGAGCATTAAAAATACAATGAAACCATGGTATATCAAGAATGCACAATGTCTGAGTGTGTTTACATTGGTTAACATGATCACCTAATGGCTATCAACAACATATTGAGGCAGCCACCCTCTTAGGAACACAATGAACCTTGAAGCATATACCACACAACACATACTAGCATAGGAGACGAGACAACATCACATTACTTTAAAGACTCCCCATCTTAGTTATTCACACATTCATATAGGGGTACATAGGAAAGGGATTATTAACCAATATAAAATATCAATGTAAGCACCTAAAACAAATCTAACATAACCACTAACATGCTCATAATATTAGCAACACAACCTAGATAATATCTAGAATAGGAAACTACGCATACGCTTCACATAGTGTGATCATCATAACCACACACTTATATAATCATCATGTTGCCTTAAAGGCCAAAATCAACACATATAGAATGATAAAGAAGTAAACACCGCTACCATAAGTTGATCATACCACACAATGACATACAAGGCTTCATCAACTAACAACTCTACAGAAAAGTAGAGGGATAAAGCCATTTCTACCAATTTTTCAACCTTTGATCATCATTGATCAATACACCCTTTTCATCAACAATTCAAGTACAGGGAATTACATAAATGTACTTTAATATAAATGAAATCATGCATAAGCCACAACAAAATCATGCAACTAGCATGTACACATGATCAACAATTCACTAGAAAGTGGAGAGACATAGATTACTCACCAATTTCCCTTGTCCTGATTAGCAATCATAATTCATCAACAATAGACATGTAGGGTAGTTGATAAATAGATAACAACCTAAACTACATCATGCTTCATCTACCCTAGAATTGAGATCACATCATGTACATTACATTATCAATCGATAGGGTAGAAAAACCTATATAAATCCTTACCAATTCCATTGTATCTATTCACATTGAATAAATTAAACCTAATTTATCATCACATTACAATGTAGGCAGTATCTAAGACAATTCACCATAATTGAATCTCATATTAATTATCCTAGTACAAACATAACAAGATTCTACATTATAGGATAATCTTATTCAAACCTTCAAACCTTCATCCACATGGATCACTCATAAAAAATTGACCATAAATACACATACTAGGAAGTATATATAAGCATTTTAACATACTTGAATTACAATTTAATTTGCATAAGATTAAGATCACAAATCCCACACATAGGTTAAATCGAGATTGAGAGAGATCATGGGTTCAACATGGAATTTGATTGAAAATTACATTCAAAGCAGTAGCTAATAATCAATTCATTAACATTATTCTTTTGAAATCAATTTGAGAAAAAAACCCATGGCTAGATTGAAGAAGGAGAATTTTTATCATGGATTCTCTTAGAAAACATTGAAAGGAACACTCTAGGTGAAAGGTTATCGAGAGATGAAGGATCACCATACCTTTATTATATTATGTAACCGAGAAAACATGGTGAATAACCCATGTATATCACATTTAAAAGATTACCTTGAGTTTCATCTTCACGGAGGTTTCTATAGAGGATATTTTTGGAGAGGGAAGTCTAATTTTAATTGTTGAATTGGGTTTGGAGTTTTGATCTTTTTAACTAACTTAGAATACTCAAAATAGATCAAATAAATATATAAAGTAATTTAGGGACGTGGGGAGAATTTCTCATTCACCCCGTTAATTAAATAGTGAGTGTAGGGAGTTGCAGGCTGCATCGACGGTCAGTAGTCGACGGGGAATCGTCTGGTTCTTGAGTCATCATGCTGCTCCATTGTTTCCGAATGCAAGTCCTTCCTAAAGGAATAAGCTCAAACTTATATGAGTTAAGCAGAGCCTCCCATCGGCAGGGCTTCGATTGAGGAATGGAGCATCACACATGGCTCGTCGATTGACACTGCTAGGGCAGTGTCTAGAAAGCCTTTGTGTCCTCCTTGAGGGACTTTTGTGGGGGCCATGGGGAGTATTACTAGGAAGTTTTAAATATAAATATAAACCTTAACATGTAAAGGACCTTCCACATCAGTTTCACCCAGAAAAAACCCCCCAACACGTCCTAACATTCTAGGCACACTCAAGTCGCACACGCACATCTTAAGGGCTAATATTCGAACGTCTTGGACGTTTGAATTCCAATTGGCTTCAAATAATGCATACATTAATAAAATTAATTAAAATGTAACAAGGTCATAGGCATATGTCAGGCTTTAGACACTTTAGCTTATTTTGAGGGTCTTACAGTTCTGAAATTCATTCAAAAAATAAAAATAAACGAGTAACATGATTATCTTATTTGGATCATGTAAATAACTAATTAATGATAATTATGAAAAAATATAGCAACCCTAGGTCTAACATATAATAGGAAATCAAGGATAAGGACCTAATGGGCGAAAGGATCCTATTAGTGAAATTCCCCAAACCCGGCAACGAATTCCACAGAGTAACATGTTTCCCATTTTACTTTCTGATTTTCTATGTTTTTGATGGATGATTTGACTAAGGTAAGTTCTAGTTAGGTTTCTAGGCTAAAACAAACAAAAACCATATACTTTAGGGTTGAAACGACATATTTTAAGGGTCCAACACAATAGGAAAAGACAAAAAGACCCCATAATTATGTTACCGATGCGGCTGACAATAACCAGTTCCATGGACCTTGAAAGTGACGATATACCTTGAAGTGGGTCTCTCTCCTTGGTCTACGATCTGCAGTTTCTGGAGTTTTATCCACTAGCCTCTACCCCGACCTATATGGAGGACAACAAATTATGAATGTCCCTGTGGTACTCATTTATATTGAGGTCTGGAGGCTCAGGTCTAGGGGCTTACAGGCTGTCCATCACAAACCCTACCACGGACCGTATGGAGTACAACGGACTGTGAATGTCATTGTTGTCTTCACTCTGGCGTGGTTGGTCTGAGGGTTCGCTAGGGGAAGCTAGTGCCCCAAATCCCATGGAAGACACCACAGTCAATCATGATGACCACAACTCGCAAAGAATATCGTGGTCTGACATCAGATCCTGGTGGAGTCCAACTCCTCACTATAGGGTGGGTAAATGGACCATGATCCCTATAATGGTCTGTAAACCCTGCCGTGGTTCGCTATTTTAGGTGAGTTCTGTAATTATTTTGGGTCTTATTTTTTAGGTGTTACAATTTGGGTCCCACCCTCAAACTTATATTTTAAACCGAAATCCGCAATAGATCTTTGCATTACCCTACAGGCCTCAATATTCAACATTATTGATATAAGTGATGTTTGCGTAATCTACGACACAACTTCCAGTAAAAGTGTATACGATCGTACAATAGTATCATAACCCAACAAAGGATTGGGGTTGTGTCCCAAGGTAGTGGTCGTGAAAATTAGTAGATAATTAAAATTTCATTAAAAGAAGGCTTACACAATGAAATTTATGATTAAAAACATAGTTAATTCAAATGGTGACATAAAAGTTTCAAATATCAAAGGGGGGTTTTGTTACAAGTAGTATATAGAGTGAAAATAGCAAGAAATTTTGAGCAATGTGAGGGGGAATTCTTGGGATGTGACAACTATATGAATTAATCTAAATTGCATACATGTTTTCGATAGAGGATTTATAGAATAATAGGGATTAGGCTATGCTTTACGTGGAATAAGTTCTCTCTCAAGAAACTTAGACTGTTTCAAATGGGTTCCTCATGGACACCTACTTTCTGCATGAAGCCCAACCTATGTCATACCCCACTCACTCTCTCGAGCTCAGTGCTAGGATATGCGACTAAGGTTCACTCTCTCAAGCTAAACCTCATGTCGACCTACTCCTTAGGTAATCAATGTTGTAGTCTTAGTTTTTCTATTCTCTCTCGAGCAAGTATAAAACATATAAATAAACTTGTATTTTCAAATAAATACGTTTTAAATTTTATAAACAACTAGAATATGAAATCACCATTAAATAAATTTTATAAACAACTAGAATATGAAATCACCATTAAACTATACTTAATCTAGCACCAAGAAAGACCAAAAAACAATATCAACCAATATTTGCCAAATCACACCCCAAAAATGGGGATTTTTAGCAACACATCAAGCAATAAAAGTATATCATCACTTGATGTTGAAATAAAATGGGTATGATTTAGGCAAAGAAAGAAGAATGAAAGAGATCCATTTCCGAATTGGAAGAGATGTAACCCTATTCTTTTTCTAGTATTCAAAACACTCTTAAACTTAGAGTAAGAATATGGAAACCTAATATTCTACATAGAAAATTGTAATAATGTTCGTCTCTCTAAAAACTACAATTCTACTAGTAATTATAGTTTTTAGATCTGCGTTGCAGATGATCATTCGATGGAGTTAGTCGGAATTGCCGCCTTCTGGTACAACCTTCGGCATCGTCGTGATTTTTCCCATTGGTTAATATGGTACTGCTTAGCAAAGATACTCATCAACTGCTCCTTTTTTAAGCCGATTTCATTCTTTCGTTCAGGTCTGAGCACACTGCAACAAAAGGGGAAGTAGGTCTATTTGGCAATCCACCAAGTGCACTCTACAATCCTCAAAATCCCATTTCTTCGTTCTTTTCAGCCTTTTTATCTCTATTTGAGATAGTGTCCATGCTTTCCTTCAAACTTCAAATAACTGAAACTTAAGAGTTTTCATCAGATATTATGATAAATAAGTATTTGAGTACGCTATTTCTACTAAAATATATCTCTATATGAGTCCAATCTATGTACTCTTCACTAACCGCGCTGAAAAAATTCTCATTCGAGATCATTTATCAAGAATATTGAGTAAAGTGAAACATAGTCCTTAACTTCAAAGTTTAAACGCCTGATCGCATAAACTCGCACTAAAAGCCTTAATTCATGTTGATGCTTGCAGAGTTGATACAATTATTATAACTTGATTCAAATGTCATCTTCTTGAAACTTTGTTCAAAACATACCGTTAAAAGTTTAGAATCTCCACAACACTGAAACTCACATTATAAAAAAATACTAAAACGAATGGGTGCCGAACTTATAGTCTTGAAAAGTCTTACATGACTAGGGTTTGTTGTAGAAACACTCTAAATGTTGAATAGGAGGAAAACACATAAACGACTAGGAGATTATTACAACATTCATTACTAAAAAGGACTTTCATGTGCAACAATGTGAGTCAAGATGTACTTGAAGGCTTGAGAAAGTGTGTAAATTACTCCCGTTCATGTATTGTCCTCCTCAACTAGACAATTCCATAAAAGACCTTTACCACATAATGGATCTCGAATGCAACAGCAACACATCTCTGTCTCAATGGCAAATGAATACTCTACAAAAGTCAAGAAGTCATCCAAGTCTACTGCATCATACTAAAGTAGAATAGACTCCTCACTAACATACCGCTGCGACATGAAAACATGGAATACTGTGTTGACTGATGAGAAATATTTAGGTGACAGAATTCAAATGCAACCTCGCCAACTATTCGGAGGATCTCAAAAGGATGAACATACACGAGGCTATTTTTCTAACATATCCCAAATATCATCACACCATTCTTGGGTAACTGACACAGAAAGACTTTATCACTTACTAAAAACCATAAGGGCCACAACCCACGATCATCATAACTCATGTGCCTACTCTGAGTTGTTTGAGGTCTATCCCAAATTACCCTTACTTTGTCCTAAGCCTCTTGAATCATGTTTGTACCACACGGTCTAGTATTAAAGAACACAAACAAACCAACAAGAGAGAAAGAACGTCTACCATATACAACCTGGAATGGGGATATCAGAATGCTAGAATTTTAGTTGTTGTTATACGCACACTCTACCAAATGTAATCACTTGTAACATTGAACAAAAAACTCTAAAACAGAAGCCCACATAATATATTTAAAAACATATATAGTACCCTCTGAATGACCATCGATATATTGGTAGAAAGTTGTGCTAAGGTGAAAACGAGTGTCCAAATCATCCTTATATGTCCTTATGAAGATAGAAATAGACCGAGCACCACGATGTGATATAATATGGACGAACACACAATATAGACAAAGAACCTCAATGAAGGAAGTGTGTGGACTTGGTCAATTAATAAACAATGAAATAAATACTATGAATTAACTCTAGAAGTCTGATCAAATCTTACCTTAATATAAATGGTGATGTGATCCCGCTTTCCGGGTTATGTAATCTATGAGAGTCACCACTAGGATTCAAATGCTCAACGTTCACATGCTGGTGATGAAAACAACGGGACACAAAAGTTGGAATATCTCTCCTCTTGGTTCCCTACTAGTAATGATGCTTATACTCATGATACATCTTCATAATTCATGATAACAGTCAACTATACTTCATCAAATTCTATGTGTTGGTGGTCTCTAAAAAGTGTAAATCAAACTAAGAATTGGGGTTGATTCTACATGGAGTGATAAGGTAGAGAATTTATTTATGAAGTGAAATAGTGTTCTATTCATTTATAGATGTGGACTTTTTAGCAACAATAAATTAAATAACCAAGGTTTACTAATTAATGTCAAATGAGGGATTTGGTTGAACAATTAACAACTACATAAATTCGGGAGTATTCAAGCAGAGACAATTTTTTTGTAGTGTGACAAACGGAATGTCAGTTTCGCTAAATGGTTGATTATTATTTATTAAAATTAGTTCAACTTAAGTGGGTAGACTAGGCCTTAGGTGAAACTATTTCTCAATCATCTTTCACGAATCAAGCGAGGACTTTCAAACCTTGACAAACATAACCCATAAAAAGTGCACAATACTTTCATAAATCTTGTTTTTCAAGCTACGGTAGTAGGATTGCATTTATACACACTTTATCAAGCTAAGTATAGAATAACATAATTGCTACAATTATCAACTAACACTTTTAAACCTAAAACTCCTTTCACAAAACAACTTACGGGACTAAACAAGAATTGTATTTGTATTTACAATTGATCAATTAAAACTCAAACTATTACTTAAACCCAGTTCAACTCAACAATTATATAAGTAAATATGAACAACCATAAGATAAATAAAACATTTAACTACAAAATCACACCCCCTTAATGGGTTTTTACTCAAATATAATGAAGAACAAGAAATCCTTACCATCTACGTTTTCCATAAGGATAGGCAACAATTCAAAAGCCTGCAAATAAAACAAACCCTAAATCACTAATCAAAAAACTGTAAAAGCAAAGTTTAAATTGTGAGATTCAATAACCTAGAATCAACCAATGTGGGAAATTCTTTTTTCTTTTGAAAATTGCATTTTTACGTTCGCAAACTTTAAAATTAGGAGTCACTCGGAGAAGTAAGTCACGCTTGGCTAACCTAATTTTTGAAGCACAAAAGGCCCTGTACATCACTTTCTTAGATTGAAGTTCTACCCTTTCTTTTCTATAATTTTTTGCATTCAAGATCATGCTCGCCGGCCTAGTCCGTGATGCGCCAAATACTCTTCTTCTCGCCTTTTTACCAGCTACAATGTACTTTTTGTGGCTAAATTTTATTTGCAAAACACTTTGACTAATCCTCAAAATACCCATCTGATGACAAAGTTGGTTTATTTCATTGGATGGCATGGATAAACTTTTGGCGAAGGTTCACTGAGTGTCTCATCTATTGGCATTGGTTAGAACAAACCTTGCTTTACTTCAACTTCTTCAGCCTTCTCTCTATTTTTTACCTTGTAATGTACTTGCCTTGCACTTTTTCCTTATTTGCTGCTAATTAATATATTAACATAAGTTATGTGCGTAATATAGGCATCGAGGACACTATATCCTTAATTATTAAGCCCTAAATGAGTCTACATCCCTCACTCATCAACACCCCCAACATAAAAATTTTCTTATCCTCAAGTAAAACGCAAGACCAAACAGTTCAAAAGGAGATGTCTACAATTAGTGATACTCGAGACTAAACACGAAACCACATAATTTTCAATATACCCATATAATGTTCAATTGTGCACTACATCTTTCAAACATTGACTAGTCATCATCACAATCAATCTCACAATTATTGCCTCAAAGTCAAATTGAAGCTTAATTAAAGTATTTGAATGCCCTCACATCAAGTATAATTATATCTCCACAAAAATCCAAAAAAGATTTAACGAATCAAAATAAACTATTACACTCTAATAGATAACAAATGCATGATTCTACTCATATGTTTCCCCGTATTTTCTAGTCAACATGCCATTTAGCTGAATCAACATCACAAAGTACTTTCAAGGCTTGTAATGGGGCCTAGGGTAACATTATGCATATTTTATACCTTTATATATCATTGTTATAATTTAACATCATCTCCTTTTGTTTTACTCTCTTTTATTTTCACAATCCATCGTAAGTCATTTCAAGCATTCGACACCCCTTTTCTTTTATACATGCATAGGTTTTATTGCACATTATTTTTAAGAATTAATCTTCTTCTTTTTTTCTCTTCTCTTTTTTTTTTATGTAGGGTTTCCATCCTTTTAAAAACCATCCTTCAAGAGTTGTTTTTTTCTAACAAACTTTTTTACTTTTCTCATTTTGAGAGGCAAAATTTAATTCGGACAGAAAACCAATATCACAAAAAGAAGCATCAAAATTAAGATAAATGCAACACAAAGAGACAGGTCTGAAGATACCTCACCCCAAAGAAACAAAACCTAACATTGTACTCAATTAAAAATAAAACCAATGTAGCTAACATGACAATCAAGTAAGGATCTGTAAATGAAAAGAGTAGAGTACATAAAATCTTCATTTCACACAAAACCATCCTACGAATTGCTGAGCTAGAGTGGGCTCGCTTATCTTTTTGGAAAGATTCTCTTCATATTTGAGAAAAAAGTAAAGATCTCGCAAAAAGACCTACTTTAATAAACTTAATTGAACCTCCAATATGGAAAGATTGTCTTCAAATTTATGAGTAGATTGTAATGTGTTGTAGTACTATTATGCTAGTTCTTGACTAATTATCTTAGGTTGTGAAGTAGATCATGAATTTGGCCTAAGTCCTTAACCCTAGGTTGTGAAATGAGATGAATTGTTATGTAGTGATTCAATTGACATAATTATTATGTTGACTTATATTATTTGATGATATTACACATACTCGGTTGAATTTTATTGTTGAGTGTAAGACCTTGATGATGACTTATGAAGGAGAATTGTGGGAGTCTTGTGATCTCAATTCTTTACTTCAATTATGATTACTTGTGATTAAGTGATGAAGTTATATTTAAGTATACTTTATCTTAAGTTTTATAGGGTTTGTATGATGTTGAATTGGGATATCTTCAACTATGGTTTGTGAGTTGTTGGCTAAGATGTAAATGATATAAGGATGTTGATAACTTATTGTTGTGCAATATCGTGATGTGACTATGTAAATGTGCTAACTTCACATGTATGAATTTTAATAAAGGAAAATACTCATGAAATTCTTATTGTGCTGTGATTATTATTATATAAGGGATACACCCTATGGCCTACATTAAGTTATGATGATTAATGAAGGCATTAAAGAGATTTCAAAGGGGACTCTAGCTTAGCACCGAGTTAACTAGAGTGAGGAGTGTTCCTTCCCACAGAAGGAAGGTAGGATCACTAATGTACTCATGAGATTGGAGAATAAAACTCATGTTGCATAAAGATGGTTCCAACTACATCTCCTAGTTTTTGAACTATGTTACCCCTATAGGAATACTAGCTAGTGGATCAATATAGATGCTATGTTCATATTTTTGTACTACCTTGGCAAGTAGTCCACCTTCTTTCTGTGTTGGGTTCCATGAAAATAGATTCAAAATTAGCTCATCTGGTGTGTGTTGGTTAAGTCAATATATTCCCAAAGAGGTAAAATGAAGTAATGGAATGAAATTTTGACTAGGATGACCTATGGGGTTCAACTTAGTCTAGGTAGGGATATGGGACTCTACCTATACATTGCACTAGTTAGACTTGAGGGATGTCTTAGAAGGATGTTCTTATGGATAATGTGCTTATAAAAGTAATTGATATGTATATGATGATCTCACATATTAATGACACTATGCGATGTTCGTTTCACATATAAACATGTGGTTGGTCTCTATTGCTAAAGTCTCATGTTATGTACTCTTAATGATATACTATATGAAGTTCGACATTTGTTATGGTTCTTATTGGGTTGCTTGATTGAGTGAGATTATGGGCTTTACTTAATCATTGCACTAGTAGACTTGATGAGGGTTCATGAGTAATGGTCTTGCTTTTGTTATGATTTTATGAACTCTTATACATTATTGTTGAAGGGTTTGTGACCAATTTTTAAACAAGACTTGGCTCATTCTTCAAGTTGGGTAGGTCCTCAAAACTACGAAGACGATGCCACTTTCTAGCATTGGATGTTGATTAGTCTTAAAGAAACTATGTTCATTACCTTTCATTTGAGTAGTTAGATTGTATAGCCTTTATCTTACTCTTATTTTATTGATGTATGGTCTATGCCCAATTGTTATACTCTTGTTTAGATTGTTATGAGATAAGACATCCGTTTTAAGATATTATATCTTATATATATGTGTGTGCCATAAAAGTAGATGATTATGAAATTTTCTTATATGGAAGGTCTATGTATACTCAATATGAATATAGTATGTGTATATGAGAGGTCTATGCAAACTTCATTATAGACATAGAATAAAAGTTATAAATTTTCCGCATTTAATCCTATGAATGTATTGATGTAAGCAAAGAGGCTAGTCTTATTCCTCTTCGAGGATGACAATGCCAGTTACGTCTATGGGGTGCTCCCTGAATTTGACACGGGTTCAGTGATGCGGCAAAAATTTATGCATCTCATCAAGGTTTCCAAAATTAGTTCTAAAGTTTGCCTAAAACTGGGCGGTGTACTTCGCCGATCAGGAGTGCTTATTGGTGATTCACTAAACAAATCTTTTGACCATCTTTTTGTTATTATGTTAATATTTATGATTTCCACATACACATTAAACAAACTTTATTTGAAAATTATTAAATATTGGGTTGCCTACCAAGAAGAACCTTATTAAAGTCATGCCACTACATGTAAAGGCTCGCAATCATCTTCCAAATAAAACATTTCAAATACCGATACAACAATATGTTTTCCAAAATAGAGCTTCATGTGTTGCCCATTTACTTCTAATTTGATCCTTATTTCCTTTCAACCTCAATTGCTCCATCTTTAAAAATTTGAGTAACCATGGACAGTCTTGACCATTTTGAATTGAGTTTGCTCGGAAGATTTTCAAACAAGACATATAAAGGAAAAAAAATTGCCAATGTTCAACTCTCGTTAAAGAATTTTAGCATCATGTCATTTCTACATTTTCTTCTTATCAAATTTGAAATCTCATATATCATGCGACAAAGCTCTTCCATCTCATGAAGTTTATTTACTCTACCTTTCAGAGTTTCTCCACAATTCAACTTTAACACCTTCAATGCCCATAATGCCTTATGTTCAAGCTCGATTGGCATGTGACAAGAATTTTCAAATACCATAGGATTCATTAATTCATCATCTAAAGATGTATCTTTCATTACAATAGTTATATGACAGGTCGATCTTTTTATCGGAAAACTACGTCCAGAAAATCATCCACTTCTGAGACTAGTTAGTCGATTTACGTTGACTATTATTTCTAGAATCCCATTGATTTTTGATTTGATACTTCAACTTTTCTACTTTTCTATGCATCATAGGGGGGTGTACATTATAATTATCTTCATATTTTCTTAACAACAAAGTAAACAATAGGTTACAAAAATGAGACCCTTCATCACTTGTTATAGTACATATGGTGTGAAACCTTGTGAATATGAATCCCTTCAAGAATTGCACACCACTTTTCCTTCATTATTAAAAAAGGTACAACTTCTACCCATTTGGGAACGTAATGAACTCCGAGCAGATATATTTATATCTGAAAGAGCTAACAAATGGTACCATGATGTTTATTCAAAAAATATCAAACAAATTTACTTCTAGAATTCAATTAATAGGTAAGTAATTATTTATCGATACTCACCATTGCCTTTGATATTGGAAACATGTCTTAACAAGGGAATTATCATCTTGGTATAATGACGACAAATAATATTCACTTAATAGAACTTTGGAGGGTGTGCGCACCCTTTTATGATGTCTCTCAAATGATGATGTGTGGCAAGTATCAAGAACTGAATTTATTTCCACTTTCGATACACACATTATAATCATATGATATATGCATTCTATAATATATATGGTTAATCCCAGAAGTACTTTTTTACATTAAACAACAACTTATTTTGTTGATAAAAATTCAAGCCCTTTGGCATTATCACACACACATCATAGTTCACAAAGTCAGTGTAACAGGGTGAACTGCCTAGTAATCCTCACCATTGTATCATCAGAACACTCTACCTTATATCCCTATCACCGAGATCAATAATATTTGTTTCCAGGTGATTTAAGTTATTTTTTACTTTGTACTCACACCCCTTTGCAGCACGATATGTGTACACCACACCCTAAGTTCCCGTCAAATACATTCTAAATTTCACAAAAGAATAAACCATCTATTGTAATTCTTGCTCTATGACATCTTAATTCTTATGAGATATATTCAATGTCTTACTTGCATAATTAACTTGATGATATAGATTGACTTTTTGTTGACCAACAAAAACTCCAAAAGAAAAATCACTAGTATCACAGATGATTTGAAATAGAATACTCCAATCAGGGGCAATAATGATTGGAGCATACATTATTTTTTCTTTCAAGCAAAAAAGTTCCTTTCGGAAATCTCATCAAAGTTTAAGGTGGATTCCCTCTTTAGTAACCTACAAAGAGGGTGAGATACTTTCCGAAAATACTGTATAAGTCACCTATTAAAACACGCAAGGCATAGAAAACTCCGAACATGTTTTACCAAAATAGGAAAAGGTAGTTTAGCAATGACTTCAACTTTGTCTCTATCCACTTGCATTCATTCTATTAAAATTTAATCCCCCTCCAAAAAACAATACCCTCTTTCCCCATTAAATTACTTTTTTTTCCAATTTAGATTGGTTTCCATGCACCTTTGTAGTACCCGCCCAAAGATTTTAAGACATTCCTCAAATCATCTGTAAATACCTCCATTGAATCATCAACTATATATAGGGAAATAGAAAGTATACATCATTCGAATGTTGTCGGAGCATTGCAATACCCTAAAGGCATTCTCTTGAAACCAAATGTTCCACAAGGACTTGTAAGAGTATGTTTCTACTGAGCTTTTGGTGGTATAGAAATCTGGTTGTACCCGAAATAACCATTTTCAAAGAAATACCATCAACGTCTGCAAGTACAAAAAATATTAGTTACATAAATGGCATCGGAAATGGTATTTATCAGTCCATGCATTCAATATCTTGTGGTCCATGCATAAATGACGCGCGGTAACCTGTCTCATAGGCACAAGCTCTCCGTTTTCATTTGGGACTACCTGGATTTCTCCTTTCTTTGGTATACATTGCACGGGACTTACACATTATCTATCTGCAATAGGCCACACATCACCACATCAATCCTTTGATGATTTATGTCATCATTACCTCATGTATCACTAGGTTAGCCTCCTTTGATGCTGAACAATTGGTTTGCATTCACTAATAAATTGGATCTTGTAAGTACAAATTCGGAACGGAGGGGTGGGGAATCCCTTCAATATCAACAATGATCAATTCTATGGATTTAAAGTATCATTTAATTATATTTTTATATTCAACAAGTTCTGAAACAATAATGACATGCAAGGTAATATATTATCTCAAAAATGCATACTAAACGTGGATTGGGAAGACATCCAACTAAAGCTTTCGGGCTCCAATCAAGAATCACAAAATCGTCCGAAAATATGAATGACTCCACTTTTACTAGCACATCGTGGAGTATACCAATGGGCCTTTTCCATTTTTGATCGACCATCAGTAGCCGCATCGCAGTGGGCTTTGGGTAACCCAAATCCAACATCTTGTAAATCGAGAGGGCATGAGATTTATGCTTGCGCCAAGATCACATAATTCTTTCGCAAAGTGTATTAACCCAATTGTACAAGGAACAATGAAAGCACCCGGATCTTCTTTCTTTTGAACTAGAGATATTGTAGCAATAGCACTGCAGTGCTGCATTCTAGCTTCATCCTCAGAAGTGACTGATCTTTTCTTCGTAACCAAATCTTTCATGAACTTGGAATAACCGGGCATTTTTTAAGAGGTTGTACCAAAGGTACACTGATACAAAATTGTATCAACAGCATTATAAAATGCCGGTATTTACCATCCTCGGTCTTTCTTACTAAACTTTTTGGGAAAGGAGGTGATGGTGTAGGAATGGGGGTCACCTTTTGGGGAACCTCAACGTCTTTTACCGTTTTATCTTCTAACTCACCACTAACCTCCACCACCGTATCATCATCTCTTATCACCTTTTCTACACCATATGACATACGTGGGTTAATGATTTGCTTACCACCCCGAGTAGTGATTGCCATACAATTCCCATAATTTTTTAGATTTTGTACAGTTTTCCTAGGAAGAGTGCCCAGTTGCCGTGTGTTCACACTTGCACACAATTGGTACATTTGCCACTCAAGATGCTTAATCGAGATTGCATGTGTATCAACTTTCTACCCTATCCCCGCTAAGTCATTCCTCAACTCTATAGTGTGCTCATCACTAAAATAGAACCTCTTCATAATTTTATGCATCATATCCTCAACTTGCGCCATACTACCTCTACCACCCCTAGGAGAAACTTCATGATTTTGAGGTAGAACATAGGGCCAACTCCTATCATTTTGTTGCCATAGTTACCCCATTTAAATTGTTTCTTTCGCGGTTGTAATTCCCATCTCAGACATACTGTCCCTCGCGGTTATATTACCATAGTTCTGAACTTTGTTTCCTTGACTTTGGCTACAAGTATCCTGATTGGAGCCTTGGGCGTTCGATCAAAAAACCCCCGTTTGATCGTTCACCGCATAGGACTCCTTCTCATAGTAATATTCAGCATTTGGTGGTGGTGGTTTAGACAAGTATTTCACCATATTTACTTTTTCCGCATCCCCAGCAACATGTTTCAACAGTAACCTAAGCTATGTTTTCATTTGATCCATCTCCTTATGGAGATCATCTGCGACTGAGTTGTGTGCGGATAGGACTGTGAAGGTGTTTCTCCCAGTATCTAACTTCGTAGTACTCCAAGCTTTATTATTTTAGGAGATTTTCTCTAACTTTTCAGCAATCTTGGCATAAGGACACTCCTCATAAGAACCACCTGCTATCGTATCCAACACCGCTTTGTTATTAACATCTTCTCCCTGATAAAATACTCTTTCAGAGTCTCATCATATATGCGGTGATTTGGAACAGTTTGCAAGAAAGAAGTGAACCTATCAAGAGAACTTCAAACTGACTCTCCCGGTAGTGTCACAAAGTTGTTCACTCTATCTTTGTGGTTTATTTTCTTACACACTGGGTAGTAGCGTGCTAAGAAAGAATGCCTCAGTTGATTCCAAGTGAAGATTGAGTTATAGGGGAGCTCAGTAAACCAGGTAGCAGCCTCTTGTTCGCCAAATTTGCAAATTATCTGGCTAGCGATATGGTCCCACCGGACTTGTCCTTTCATCAAAGGAAAAATTTCATGTATGATGTGAAAAATTTCTTTTGGGATGAGCCATACTTGTATAGGAGGTTGTGCCGATGGGCTTTTTCGGGGTTGTGTGCCTGAAATTGAGATGTTGAGTGTTTGGATGCATGCCATTCTTCACCGGTAGGTGGACATTATAGTGGTATCCGGATCGCTCACAAGATCTTGCAATGTGGATTCTATTGGCCAAATATCTACCTAGATGATCATGATTTCGACAAGGCATTTGATAGATGCCAACGAGATGGTGGCATATCAAGAAAGAAAGAGCTCCTATTAAATCTCATTCTTGTTATTGATCTATTTGATGTGTGGGGTATTGACTTTATTGTCCCTTTTGTGAGTTGTCACGGGATGAAGTACATTATAGTAGCGGTCGATTATGTGACTAAATGGGTGAAAGCTATCGTACTCGCAAATAATGAAGGGAAGAGTGTCACCGAGTTCTTGAAAAAGATTAAATTTTCCCGATTTGGCATCCCAAGGGCTATTATTAGTGATGGGGGATCCCACTTTTGCCACAAATTGGTTAAGGGTTTATTGGAGAAATATGGGTTTCGCCATAATGTGGTCATTCCTTACAATCCTCAAACTAGTGAGCAAGTTGATGTAACAAAGAGGGAGATTAAGAGGATTTTGTCAAAAACGGTGAATGCTAGTAGAGCGGATTGGTCAAGGAGGCTTGATGATGCTCTTTAGGACTACCGGACAGTATACCAGACCAGCATAGGTATGTCCCCTTACCAACTTGTATATGGGAAGGCTTTTAACTGAACGGTTTAATTAGAGCATAAAGCCTTATGGGCAATGAAAAAGTTTAAAATGGATTGGAATGAAGCTGGTAAACATAGGTTAAATTGGTTGAATGATCTTGATTGATTTCTCCTTAAAGCTTATGAAAGTTCAGCCCTCTACAAAGAAAAGATGAAGAAGTACCAAAGCTTATGATCGTCGGCTCTTTGTGCCTCAGGTTTGCTTCACCTACCACACTATTATTCTTGATTCTTTTATGAATTGAGGACAATTGCATATTATTTTATTGGGAGTGGGGCAAATGCAAAGTGAGTGCTAGGTTGAAGCGTGAGTAGCCCAACTCACGAACCTCTTTTGGGGTTTCTTGCCTGTGTTATTTTCCCCCAAGAGATTGATTATTTCTATTGTTGAACCGACATGTCTATATCTTGTGTACATAGTATAAATCTGAAGCATGATGGCTAAAACAGAATTAATATCCTGATGTAATCAAAATGATGCATGACTAGACATAGTAACTGATAAATGTGTGGCCGTAAGTATGACATAGAGATACACTACAACATGACCCTAAATCTAAGATTCGGACTAGGTGTTTGATAATATGGTACAGTAGTGAGATGTCGGGTTAGAATGAGGAAAATTTGAGTATTCCACCATTGGTAGTGAGCTAGAACTTGCCTCGTTAGTCCTGCTAAAAGTAAGTTGTAATAGACAACAAGGAAAGGATCATAGGCCCTTGTTCGAAATAGTCAATCTTTAGCCTAAAATAATAGAAAAACCAAATAAAGTAATCCCTTATTGTTCCAAGTACTTTGAGCTTAAAATAGATCTTTCTTCTTCACCCCATCTGAAATTTTCTGGGAACAATGTGTTTGCCCTGTTCCCTCTTTGTACATGTGCACCTCAGCTTATGCCAAAAGCATAAGTTGAGGGTGGCTAATGAAGAAAAGAACCTTGTCGTGGCCCTGACCCAATATTGGGTATTGTGAACCTTGACTCATGGCAAAACCATGAGTTGAAGGTGGATATTATGAGGAATACTCTAGAAAGTGAGGTTGAAAGAATAAAGAGGAAAAAAGAACAAAATAGCAGTAACTCAAGAGTAAAAAAAGAATAAACACAAGAAAAGAGAATAGTCACTTACACATTATGAGAAGAAAGGGAGAATAGGAAGGCGAAAGAAAATTGAGAAGTAGAGCAAAATAAAATAATAAAAAGGTATGACGCTTAGCTGATATGTAAAGGAGGGAAACAAGTCACTAAAATATACGTAAATATACCCTAACTTACCATGAGCCTATGTTACAAGCTAAAAAAGTCCTATCGTGATCCTAAGAATTCTTATGGCGAACTTAAAGCAGTGAAAATAAGGGCAAGCCTATGGAAATATGTGTAAATGAGTTGTGAAGTTTTTCTGAGTGCGAGTGTTGAAAAGTAATTTTAATACTCAAACTGTAATCATTATGTGAAAAAGAGGATGTTATTTTTAAGTGAGGACACTAGTTGCAATACCGGAAAAATTAGCACCTAGGTGAAAGATCGAAGAGGAAAGGTATCAGTTTGTGGTGAGTCTGTGTCATGGTCTGATCCAAATAATTCAAGAATAATAGTGATAGCACGAATGAACATAATGAGAATAATAAGGATTGATAGCCAAATTATTGCGAAAAGTAAAATACAGATAGTCCTGTACAGAGATCTTGTAGTGAGTCATAGTACGTCACTTGAGGACAAACAATGAATTTAAGTTGAGAGTGTTGATGTACCGTTGTCTCACGGTACTTTCAATGCCTTTTCCTTAGGTTTAGTGTGTTTCTAAAGCCTTTTTGTATTGATATTTGATGTATTTTTCTATTTATTTCCAGAAAATCTTTCCAAAAGAGAACGCATAGATTTTGAGCTGAAATTGCACAAGTTACCATCTACGTACCACACGACTGTCCGTCGTGACTGTGACGGTCCGTAAAGGTCAACCATCGTGAGAATATAATGGTTGATGAATGAAGTTGGGGAATTCTTACCAAGTGTGGGACGACAAAAGTTCACGAGTGTCCATCCTGCATATTCGTCAATGCTAACAATGAGTAGGCCAAGTACTTAACTTCAGAAGATTCTAAGTTTCATGGAATGAAGCCCCTCGACGAACCGTCATGCTTGCAACGGTCCGTCAAACCTCTCCGTCGAGGGTAATGGAGAGTTGATGAAGAAAAGCAGCAAAAAAAGAACTATGTATTGAGTGACAGAAGACCACGACGGTCCGTCATGTCCAAGATGGTCTGTCACGGGGGTCGTCGACTCAGACGTGTTTTGCACAGATTTTTCCTTAAAAGATCTCCCTCTTTTATTTGGTTTTATTTCTTATAAATAGTCTGAAAAACCTCAATTTTTGAAAAGTTTCAGTACTTAGAAAAGTTTAAACCCTTTCATAAAAGTCGCAACATTTGATAAAGTCGCAACTCTTCAACAAAGTCACAACTTTTGTTAAAAGACACAACTTTTAATAAAAGTCTTAACTCTTTCTTTAAGTCACAACTTTTGATAAAAGTTGCAACTCTTCATTAAAGCCGCAACTTTTCATAAAAGCCACGTCTTTTCATGAAAGAGGAAGGCAAGTTTTGGAAATAAATAAATTTAAAAAGAAACTCTTGCTTGTGGTGGCGCTACGTAGGCGGGCAGAGGATTCTCTTTTATATAAATATATGATATGATATGATTTCATGCCTTGCAGTTAAATTGGGTATATAATAGCAATATTTCGACTACACTTTTTGTGTTAAAATAAATTGGTAATATGAATAATAGAATTCTTAACGATAACAACATGGATAGCAACAATAATAGGAGAATTTATAGGATGAGTATATACTAAGTCACAAGAAGTACAAAGATTAATATGATGTCATGAGCATGTACGAATTTTATGATTGCGATCTTTTTGGCTGGGCATATCTATTATACATCATGATACACAAGATCCAAAAAGAAAATAAAATTTAAATCACAAACAACAAAAAGTTCTAAAGCCCTAATTTCTAAATAACGTAGTTCAAAAGATAATAGACAATGTGGACTAAGGATTTACCTCTTGTGGTGTAGCGATTTGTTCATTATCATAGGTCTTGAATCCACACACATTCTTCAAACATTGTATAGAGAGACAGAGAAGGGAGTAAAAATGTTTTGTGCGATGACATTCACATTAAATAGAGTTGTGGTCTTGTGAGTGTAAAATATTCTGTGTACTTGAAGATTTGATGTGTCTTAGAGCAGGAAATGAAAGAGTCATCTATCAGGAGAGGGACAAGTAAGAAGGGGTAGGGAAAAAGAATATTTTTCTCCGAAATTGGAATTATCTAAACATATACATGAATGAGGAAAGTTGCAAGTTAGCATCAATATTGGAGGAGATAGAGTGGGGACAAAGTGTAGCTGCTGAGAAGAAAGTAGATTTAGGATTTTGGCTCATTCAAATTTATTTTTTTTGGAAAAGAATTGAGACAAAAAGAAAACCTATAGACTATATTAAATTTATGTTTTCCTGATTCTTCGTTCTCTATTTTCTTTAAAAAGAAAGTTTTTATTTTATTGTTCATATTTTTTACTATATTTCCTTTAAAAGATAAAAAATCTATTATGTTAGTGTTCTTATTTTCTTGTGTTTATAATTTACAATTTTCTGGGAACGTGCATTGCACGTTTATTCCAAAATACTTAAATCAATTCTTCTATGACAAATGATATAATTTAAATGACATATATACCTTATTAGACTTTTTATGTGCTACAAATAAAAATAAAAGCAGTACAATAGAAAACAAAAATAACAAGCTCATAAGTTGAGATTCGAAATTCTTGCAAATTCGATAGTACTTTTCTGACATATGTATAATACTCTAATTAAATATAGATACATATTGTAATGAAAATTATTTATCTTGTGAAACTAACGATAATGCAGGAACAATAAAAACTAAATTGATGCATATATGGAATCGCATCATGACCAATCCAAATATTGTTAGAAGTCATAGAACCTTGTATTGATTCAAATATATGAAAATTAAGAAAGTAAGCAAAAAAAGAAGGTATGGTGGTTGTAGAGATGGGGTTGATAAGTACTTGAAGCTAATGATGGTGGAGAAAAAAATCAAGAAACTACGAATATTTTAACTAAATGAAATAGGAAAAAAACATATAACATGATATAAAGAGTAGTACAAAAGACTCAATTTATTATGAGATGTTATGAGAAAAATAAGAGATTCACATTATTATAAAATGTTTGGAGTAGTTGATGTAACGACCTGTTTAGTCGTTTTGAGCAGCAGATTTTATTTCTGGAAAAACTGGCTGAGACAACGGTCACCACGACGGACCGTCATGGGCACGACGGACCGTCGAGGGTGTCTCGTCCCAGAACACTTAGAATTCTGAATTTTGTGTTCTAAAATCGACTCTCTGTAATCTGTGACGGACCTGCAGGACGGACCATCACAGCTATGACGAACCGTCGTGAGATTCCATTGCAAAACACTTCAACTCTTGAGAATTTGGTACGGGGAACGAGTTTCTGAACGTCAGGACGGAAGTGCAGGACGGACCGTCACAGGCGTGACGGACCGTCACAGTCTACTTAGTGAAAAATGGAGTTCTAAGATGCTGCGACGACCTGCGTGACGGACCGTTGCAGACACTACGGGCCATCACAGGTTGCGTAATCCCAGTCGGAGTCGGATTTCTTTACACGTTTTAAGGGACGTTTTGGACTATTCCTAATTTAATTATAAGTTAGAAGGTTAATATTAATAAGTCTAATTACTTGGGTTTAAAAGAGGTAACCTTAAGTAAATTAGTGGGGTATTATTGTCATCTTTTACACTTAATTATATGTTAATTGGGGTAAAAGAAAGAGGGTTTTGAATAAGAAAAAGAGAAAGAACAGAGAGAGAGAGCAGTCGATCGAGAGGGAGGAAAACAAAGCTTGGGAAATTGCTTGTTGATTCCAATTCTTCGGTGGAGGTAGGTTATGGTTTTTACCTTATTCGTAGTAGACTCTTAATAGCGAATAATATGTATTGGTAATATTGTAAACCCTTCTATATGCTTAATTGTATGTTTGCATGAATATGATTATGTGATTGTGATAAAATAAGCATGATGAATTTATGGAATCCAAAATCTTGAAAGAAACCCTAATTCACTTTGTTAATGATGATGCCTTAGTATAAAAGAAGGCTTGATAAATTATATAATGAGATTGATGATGCCTTGGTATAAAAGAAGGCTTGATGAATTAGGGGATCGGGTGCCACGTTCCGGTACCAGGATAGAATGAGGATCGGAGTGTCACGTTCCGACACCAGGATAGTATATGGATCGGGTGCCACGTTCGGGTACCAGGATAGAATGAGGATCGGAGTTTCACGTTCCGACACCAGGATAGTATATGGATCGGGTGCCACGTTCCGGTACCAGGATAGAAATAGAGGATCGGAGTGCCACGTTCCGGCACCAGGATAGAATATGGATCGGAGTGTCACGTACCGACACAAGAGGAAGAAAGATAATGAATCTTGAAAGATGTTAATATACTCAACATAATGAACTTAATTCCCAAATGAGTATGGAAATGAGGCTTGAGCCCTCATGGATGAACTTGATAGTACTTATTGATGATTATAGTACTTGTTATTGCTACATGTTGAGTTTATAGTTGATTTATGATATTATTGATATATATTTGTTTTCTATTTTGAGTTGGCCGATGATACTTACTCAGTACCCGTGTTTTGTACTGACCCCTACTTGTTTGTTTCTTTCTTTGTTATTTGTGGAGTGCAGCAAACGTTCCGTCATCTTCAACTCAGCAGTAATTCTAGCCAGTCTTCACTACATCGGAAATTCAGGGTGAGCTAATGCGTCTAGCTTGGACTGGATCTTCTCCTTCAAGTCTTGATGCCTTGAACTTCCGGCATGGACTAGCTTTTATTTGTTTTAGCTTCTTAGACATTTTTAGTTTAGTAATTTGAGGATAGATGTTCTTGTGATGATGACTTCCAGATTTTGGGGAATAATAGATGTTGAATTTTAATAGTTATTGAATTGGTTTTTATTAATGATGTTAAGTCTTCCGCGTTATTTTCTGTTGTTATACATTGAGATGTTAAGGTTAGATTGGTTGGTTCGCTCACATAGGAGGGTAAATGTGGGTGCCAGTCGCGGCCCCGATTTGGGTCGTGACAAAACTTGGTATCAGAGCATTAGGTTCGTTGGTCTCATCACACAAGAACGAGTCTAGTAGAGTCTTAAGGAACGGTTGGGGGACGCCTTTACTTTTCTTTGAGAGGCTATAAGACTTTAGGAAAATTCCATTCTTTCATTCTTTCTTTCGTGCTACTACTTGAGTCCAATTGGTATCTAGGTGATACAAATTGGTATCTGACCATCTTCACTCTATTTCGCAGATGGTTAGAACTAGAGCAACGACCGCACCAGCAGTGACAACGGCAAGACAAGAAGCGTCTGAGCCAGCCACTGGGGCTGTAGCTCGAGGAGGATCAGTGGCAAGAGGCCGTGGTAGAGGTCGTGGGAGGACGTCCTCTAGAGGAAGAGGACGAGCACCTAGCCCATCTGGTACTAGGGCGGTGACACCTCCACCGACTGAGGAAGTGATAAGAGAGGGTGAGGAAGGGGAGAATGAACAAATGCAGAATGAGGAATTACCACCCCAACCTACCCCAGAAATGATTAATCAAGTTCTGGCCTATCTTAGTGGCTTATCTGATCAGGGTCAGGCACCTCCAGTGTTTTCTGCACCAACACCTCCGGTTTCAGAGGTACAACATGCAGCCACTATGGCTCCTCGTATGGATGCTTCATTGGAAATAGGCACATTTCCTCGTCTGACTACTGGGCCTATAATGACAAATGATCAGCATGAACTTTTCAGTAAGTTCTTGAAATTGAAACCTCCAGTCTTCAAGGGTGCAGAATCTGAAGATGCTTATGATTTTCTGGTTGATTGTCATGAGCTACTACACAAGATGGGTATAGTAGAACGGTTTGGCGTTGAGTTCGTGAGCTATCAGTTTCAAGGGAACGCCAAAATGTGGTGGCGGTCACATGTCGAGTGTCAACCGACAGAGGCACCGCCTATGACTTGGGCATCATTCTCTAGCTTGTTTATGGAGAAGTATATCCCAAGGACTTTGAGGGATAGAAAAAGGGATGAGTTCTTGAGTCTAGAGCAAGGTAGGATGACGGTTAATGCATATGAGGCTAAATTCCGTGCATTATCCAGGTATGCCACCCAACTTTGTTTCAGTCCACAAGAACGGATTCGCCGTTTTGTGAAGGGGTTGAGGTCAGAATTGCGGATTTCAGCCTTACAGGTAGCGGCTACGGCAAAATCCTTCCAAGAGGTGGTAGACTTTGTGATAGAGGTGGAAGGAGTGAAGCCAGATGACTTCACCACGACATCGACATCAAAAAGGTTTCGAAAGGGAGGTGAGTTCAGTGGTTCTTATACTAGAGGACAGAGTTCTGGAGGTTACTCAGTCCGACCAATTCAGTCTTCACTACAGACTGTAGTTGGGGGTCCACCTCAGACCGGTCAACACTTCTCTGAGAGACCGATGCTTGAATCCAGAGAGTGTTATGGATGTGGAGAGACTGGACACATAAAGAGGTATTGTCCAAAACAGAGTTACAGACCCCCAATAGCTAGAGGTAGAGGTGGTCATGGTAGAGGCCGTTTTTCTGGAGGACGTGGTGGTCGAGGTAATGGTGGTCACCAAAACGGCCGAGGTGATGGGCAAACTGGAGTCACTACGGCACAACATGGTAGGGGCAACGGACAGACTGCTGATAGGGCCCATTGTTACGCTTTCCCTGGGAGATCTGAAGCGGAGGCATCTGATGCTGTTATTACAGGTAATCTTTTGGTTTGTGATTGCATGGCTTCTGTATTGTTTGATCCCGGATCCACGTTTTCATATGTATCTTCCTCATTTGCTAATGGTCTTAATTTACATTGTGAATTGCTTGACATACCTATTCGTGTGTCTACTCCGGTGGGTGAGTCTGTGATAGTTGAAAAAGTATATAGGTCTTGTTTGGTGAATTTTGTGGGGAGCAACACTTATGTAGACTTGGTTATCTTAGAAATGGTCGATTTTGATGTAATTCTGGGTATGACTTGGCTTTCTCCGAATTTTGCGATCTTGGATTGTAATGCTAAAACTGTGACGTTAGCCAAGCCTGGGACAGATCCGCTAGTGTGGGAGGGCGACTACACTTCCACTCCGGTTCGTATCATCTCCTTTCTTCGTGCTAAGAAAATGATTAGTAAAGGGTGTTTAGCTTTCTTGGCACACCTCAAGGATGACACTACTCAAGTACCTCTAATTGAGTCGGTTTCGGTAGTTCGCGAGTTTCTGGATGTATTTCCTGCAGATCTTCCTGGTATGCCACCGGATAGGGATATTGACTTTTGTATTGATCTTGAACCGGGTACTCGCCCCATTTCTATACCCCCTTATAGAATGGCGCCCGCGGAGTTGAGAGAGTTAAAGGCCCAACTTCAAGAGTTGTTGAGCAAAGGCTTCATCAGACCAAGTGCATCTCCGTGGGGTGCTCCGGTGTTATTCGTGAAGAAGAAGGATGGGAGTTTTAGGATGTGCATAGACTATAGACAACTGAACAAGGTAACTATTAAGAACAAGTATCCTCTTCCTCGCATTGATGACTTGTT
>JAPDHL010001909.1:3808058-4020413 GCA_032847665.1 Solanum chilense | reverse complement strand
TGTTTTCTATTTTGAGTTGGCCGATGATACTTACTCAGTACCCGTGTTTTGTACTGACCCCTACTTTTATGTTTTCTTCTTTGTTATTTGTGGAGTGCAGCAAACGTTCCGTCATCTTCAACTCAGTAGTAATTCTAGCCAGTCTTCACTACATCGGAAATTCAGGGTGAGCTAATGCGTCTAGCTTGGACTGGATCTTCTCCTTCAAGTCTTGATGCCTTGAACTTCCGGCATGGACTAGCTTTTATTTGTTTTAGCTTCTTAGACATTTTTAGTTTAGTAATTTGAGGATAGATGTTCTTGTGATGATGACTTCCAGATTTTGGGGAATAATAGATGTTGAATTTTAATAGTTATTGAATTGGTTTTTATTAATGATGTTAAGTCTTCCGCGTTATTTTCTGTTGTTATACATTGAGATGTTAAGGTTAGATTGGTTGGTTCGCTCACATAGGAGGGTAAATGTGGGTGCCAGTCGCGGCCCCGATCTGGGTCGAGACAGTTGAAAATACCTAAATTATTATGAGATGTTTTTTTTTTCATTTTTTAAAACACGGATTTATTTTCTGAACTTAATGCATTATACCTACATCCAAAGAGAATGCTAAAAGCCTAAAACATTGTCATATTAAAAGTAAATGAACTATTAGTCAAATGAAACTGGAATATACTTAATTTAATTTACTCAAATTCATCATTTTTGGATTTTTAAAGGAATAATTAAATTGATTTTTTATGTATATTTTTTGATATTTTAATTTAGTCTAGGGGTAAAATTATAATTTAACTTTTTATTTTGAAGTTTTTCATCTTTAGTTAATATATATGTTATACAATGAAGACAATAAATAAACCTAAACATTAAACAAAAAAAATAAAAAGAGATAAAGAGAAGAGAACATAGAGAGTTCTATATTTTTCCAACTATTTTGAGTGTGTACAATCTTGTGTCAAATGCCACTATTTATATATAGGTCGAAGAACACAAGAGTTGTCATAGCTCATGTATATGACATTAACTTATATGAGATAATAAATGAGAGGTAGGAGTAAAAATCATAATGAAAATAATTAGTGAAAGTTATTATATTTAAATAAAGGAGAGTTAGTGGAACATTAATACAAATACTTATATAAAAAATACTATATATAATATCGATCCGATTTTTATATATATATAATTTACATAAAGGAGAGTTAGTGGAACATTAATACAAATATTTAGATATAAAAAAAACTATATACAATATAGATCTGATTTTATTCTTTTTGGGAGGACAAACACAACCATTCATATTTCCAATTGGAATACAAAAAGAACAAAAAATTCATAATTTACTCCAACATGAAACAATACAAAGATATTCCATAGACATTATGGTGGTTTATTCATGACTAGTGTGATGAGTTACTATTTAATATCGAATTTATAAAATAGTTAAACATTTTAATTTAATATAGAAGTAAAATTGTCATCTGTCTTTTGTCTAACATTCTTTCCACTTTTAAGCGTTTGTTATTCTTACGAAGCAAATATAAACTTCTTAAAATCCACAAAAACATTATAAAATATTCTTCAATTATTAAACGAATAAATTTAAGTTCCTAACTGTAATGGAGGTAAACACAAATATCTATTTGCTTATACTAATCATTAAAAATAGAAGCAACAACGTAATTAAACTGTGTGCAAAAGCACCATATATTTATCCCTGAAAATAAAAATCTACCTCATAAGTGGTAACAACAAAATTTTAATAGTTTATTTTCATGTGAAAGATCAAATCCTTAGATAACAATTAAAGAATTGAGCATGATTTATATGATAAATAAACAATTAAAACATTTGACGGAATACAAAACACGAAAGAACATACCATAAGAACTTTATATAAAAAAGGAGAGGAAGATGAGAGTCTTACACTGTCTTAACCAAATTTAAATACACAATATTATTAGTAAAAGAAAACCTGAAAGGGAAAATAAACAAATTAGGGGTGAAGAAATATAAATTTTTGGGGATTGTAATATATAACAGTTTCTTTTAATACTTTTCATTTAAAATGTTTGAATTTCCACCTATCAAATTAATGTAGCCTATTTCATTCATTTGAATGACTTTTTTATCTTCCATTATATGTTAATTACAATAATGTGAATTGAATACTTAAAATTTATTATTTAATTAGTTATTAAAATATATTTTTACATTTTGTACATTAAAAAAATATTTAAGTGAAGGACAAAATGGTAATTCAAGTTTGATGCTAGGAGCTTCACACTTTTAATAATATATGATAAAAAATTTTAAAATAGGATTCTTTCTTTCCATTTTATTCATTTTTTCTATTTCAAAATTCCTTTCCATACGTAAATTTTCTTCTCTACTTATTTTTTTTTTATGTAATTCACTTTTTTCCATTATTTTTCTTTTCCTTAAACCCACTCCATATTTAGAAATTCACATTTCTTTCATTATTTTATCTTAGGATTATGATTATTTATTTTCTTATTTAAACTTCTACCCATCTATGTATCTCTACTTTATGCTATTTAAGAATTATTTTGGTCAAAAATATCCCCCTGCCCCAAGTTAAAAGTCTAGTAATTGTCACGGCCTGAAATCTCACGTCTTGATAACAACTACTAAAAAAACCGGTAGGCAAGACAAACATATAGCCCATAACTTCCACGCCCCAACCTACGCCTGAGAGGAGGAAGCGGAACCTAGGATCACGAGTGACCCCAAGCTAACATTGCTGGCATAATCATGAGCATACCAAAAAATATTAAATGATAAAATTGTGCAAAAGCTCAATGCCACGCCCCGAGCCTACACCCTGGATGTGACCGACTCTAAATGACCATTGCTGGCCTTGAGCGGACCCTCGGTGTGACTTACTTAATTTACCTGTACTCTTAACTCAATACAAGAAAATATTCTCATTAAATAACGTAAATTAGTTACGTTGGCCAAAATACACTTAAGTATCATTGAAAAATATATGCAGTACAAAGAAGGACTCAATACTAAACTGTCTGACTGTCTATGAAACCTATATAACACTAAGAGGGATGAAATCCTATAAAAACAAAGAACGAACAACAATTAATATGTCCTCCAGAATGCAAAGAGGATCACACTAACTCCGAATGCTCAGCTGGATCAACGAGGCATCTGGATCAATGAGGCGTTGGATGATACTGATCCTGGTTACCTACGTCTGCATCTTGATACGATGCAGGTCAACTGACATCAATAAATTGAATTTACGAGAATGCGAGATCGAATGCTAACAACAACCTAAGCTTGAATAAGATTAAGAAGGAATACTTACCTTTGCTCTATTCAATTCATCAATAACTCGACTTAATATAAATCAATAAGACATGCAATATATGAAAGCTTGTAAAACAATGAAAACACTTAGTTCGTTAAATAAAATTTAATAACAAACTCAACTTTACTTATATATGAAGTAATATAACTTCTGAGGGAGATTCTCTAACCAACAACCATCACTATAAGCCTAAGCGATGGCACAAAGTCTTATCTTACGTTGCAAGAGGACCTTCCTATAGCTTGTCGTTAGTATAAAACCTGAACTACTATGTGGATCCACTAGTCTGCTAAAAAGTACTAAGGAATCATCTAAACACTATGACCTTTATTCTGTCCATCTTGATACAAGGTTTATGGGGGCTTGAGTTAATATGAACTTGTGTCCCCGTATCGCTGCTCAATACTACTCCCAAAATACATAACTCATATATTTTTAAAACAATTTGTTCTACGGTTAGAGGTGATTTCTCAAACTTAGCTACAATATCTCTCTTGGAAATGATAGTTTCCTCTTTACTAACACTAGCCAAAGTCTCTATTGGAAGTCTAGCTTCGTTTCCTTCTCAAAATGTGACAATATTTGTAACTCTTAGGAATACTTAGTTCCCTTATAAGTTTTCAGATATGAGCCCCAACTCTTTACTCTCTGCTTAACTTGCAACTTGACCCTTAAAACAAAGTTTAATGTTTATTAAAGACTCTTGGAAACATTATGAACTTACTTTGAACTGTTCCTTAACTATTAGACTTGATTCTTAACTTCTATGACTTTGATATTAACTTTCCTTGAATTGGATTGTGGATTCAAGTTTCATGATCTCATGTTAATGGATGATTTCATGATGTTTAGATGTACCTTACAGTGTTGGAATCAACTAAGGAATGCAAGTACATCACTTAGGAGCTAGTACAAAATAGTGGGGAATGAATGGGGTGAACTTGCTCGTCAGCACTCTACGAGGCGTGGGGCCTCAGGCCTAGACTTAAGAGGCCATGTTGGGTCTCTATAGCTGTCGTGGATCCCCAAGTCCTTACGAACAGAGATTGTCTTGTGGGTCTACGGGAGACGCGATGTCCCAGGGCCTACGTAGAAGAGTTTTGACCTTTCTCCTCCATTTTTAATCTCTAAACCATCTAAACGTCGATGGTTATTTTTCCAAATACTTATGATCATTTGTACCCTCAATACACAATAGATTTGACTCAAAAATTAACCGGAAACACAAATCAAATCAACCCTAGGCATGCAATAACTCAACCAACTAGAATTAAACAATGTTCTTCAAGATACTCATTTTTTAACTCAATCTACTCAAAATCACTGAATTTAAACAAGTTGATGTGTGGGTGAATGAACCCCACATTAAAAGGTCTCACATATCTTGATAGGGATTACCCCGATGAATTTTCACTTGTAAATGTTTCATTCCTTGACAAATTCATAACTTCTCTCCCTTTCCTTCTTCTTTTCTCTCTTCTCCAAGCCCTAAGAGTGATTTTGATTTTCAAATCTGAACTAACACTTTTGTTTACTCCAAATTAACCCCTAAAACAAAATATGAAATTAATTTATGAAAATACTAGTTTGCCTTCTGTATATTAGGATTGGGACTTTACTCAATCTAACAGCCCAAGTTCCGAAACTCATAACTCACTCATACGGTATAGAAATCGCGCATATGCGGTGACGTTGTAAAGATCTCCTAAGGGGCTTCCAACCATATCAAGAACAGTCACTAACTCACTCTGATCTAGAAGTTATAGCTGTTTGAAAATGACCAAAACTCACTTTCTTAACTTGGCCAATTTTCTAGATTTTTCCCTTTGTTTCCAAAAATGAATATTTTTAATTTATTAGCTTATTCCTAGCTATTTAAAATTGTGTGATGTTACAATATCTACCCCTTGTGAACATTTATTCTCGAATGAGATTTCTTTCACTAAGATAAGGATAGTAACATCAAGTTCAGCTAATACTCTTGCTGATGAACATTCGCCTTAAAATCAAACAAAATGGGGTCTTCGTTTTGTTTTTCTTTCACCTCTTACACTAGTGATGATTCAATCCCATTTGTCACCACTATCCCTCCTTCTGTGGAATCCATAAGTCTTGACTACCAAGCGTTCAAGTTTATGCACAACTTTGGCTCACTATCTCTTTTCTTCTTCAACATGGGAGGTACTCCCTATGGATAACATCTTTAAATCATCAACAACCACATTATCCTTACTTGGGTGGTAGAGAATACTCAGGTCATAATCCTTGATTAATTGTAATAACCTTCTTTGTATGAGATTGAGCTCTTTCTAGGTAAACATATTGTAATATGTTGTGATCATTGAATAAATCGACATGAACACCATACAATCAGCGCCTCCATATCTTCAAAGCAAAAACAACCACAACCAATTATAAGTCATGGGTTGGATAATTCTTCTTATGAAGATTTATGTGTCTCGATGCATAAGTGATAACCTTGATATTCTACATTAAGATACAGCCCAACCCAACTTTGTATGCAATATAGTACACTAAAAAACCTTGAGTACCTTCTGGTAAGATCAAAATAGGGGTAGTATTCAACCTCTTTTTCAACTCCTGAAAGCTTTTCTCAAAAGCTCTAGGACACTGAAATTTAAACAATTAACTTGTGTCAAAAGAGATGAAATAGGTGAACACCTCTCAAAAACCTTCTATAGTAGTCAGCCAAACCCAAGAAACTCCTTATATCAGTTGGAGACGTTGGTCTGGGATAACTCTAGAGTGCTTCTATCTTTTGTCTATCACCTCTAATTCCATCATCGGAAACTATGTGTCTCAAGAATGCTAGAGACTTAAACCAAAACTCACACATTGAGAATTTGGCAAGCAACTCTGTATCTTTCAAAATATGAAGGAATTCTGAGATGTCTAGCATGATCCTCTTTATTCAATATATCTTTCAACTATTTTAGCTCTATTGGTGCCATTGTATATGGTGGAATAGTGATAAGACGAGTATCTGGAATAATATCTACGCTAAATTATATTTCTCTCTCGGGAGGGATTCCGGGTAGATCATCAAGAAAGTCTTTCGGAAACTCTTTTAATGTAAGAAATTATTGGAGGGGAGGTACCTCAACACTTGAGTCGTTAACTCATATTAAGTGATCGATACAACCCTTCGAAACATACTTTTTCTCCTTACATTACGAAATGAAACAACTCTTCGACACTGCTGAACTACTACTGCACTCTATGATTGGATCATTGTGAATTTGAAACTTCACAACATTAAACCTACAATATATTGATGCATAACAGGCATGAAGACAATACATAACTAGAATGACATCAAAATCTACCATTCCTAACTCCACTTGGTTAGGGTTAGCCATGGTGTTCTTCTGATTGATGAAAGCAGGACAATCACGATAGACTCTTTCCTCTATAATAGACTCCCCAATAGGTGTATAAATACAAATGGGTTAACATTCTTTCTCAGTAAGAACTTCAATCTTATTTGAAACATTAAGAGTTACAAAAGACAAACTTTCTCATAGGTCTTGCAAAGCATTAACATAAAACTTAAAGACTTTTATCATACCATTCACAATATTTAGAGAGTTTTCTTTCTATTGGATACAGGTGATTTGCTCCTCCGCCAGGGTCAAAAGTAGCTCCCCTAGGTGCAATCCTTTTTGCTAGAGTAGTTGATGAAGATTGGGCTCTATTGCCCGTATTTCCACAACCCTGATTATTCTTAGGACACTCTTTTATGAACTGAACCTCTTGACCGCACTTGAAGAAACTTGAATTGCTATCACGACACTTAACATTGTGGTTTCTACCACACCAACCACATGCAGAAGCCAAACTACCTCTTTATGACACACTAACTTGGGATTGTTCTGGTCTAGCCTCAAAGTTCTGCAGGTTATTCCTATTATACTCACTTTTATTTCTGGGCACAGGTGCACTAGCAGATGATGCAACATGCCCCTTTTTGTTTCAGAAAATATGGAAGGTTCATACTACCTTTCTACAATCCAAACTCATCCCCAGTCTTAGCTTTCATGCTTTTATACTCTTCTTTTTCCCTCAACTTCCCCTCTTAAACCTTCTGCACATAGACCATCAACCAAGATATGTCCATGCCACCTATTAGCATCGTAATCCTTCCCTCTTTGATTGATGAACAACCCAAGCTAGCGACAGAAAAGCTCATTCTACTCCTCATGTCCTTAACTATTTCAGGATCATAGAGATATAGCTAGGTGAACTTCAACCCATTTTCGTGCACACTCATAAAATCCTGCTTCAGTGTAAGAATCTCTCTTGTCTTAGTCTTTTTCAATTCTCGTGGAAAAAAGCGGCCCAAGAAAGCTTCTTCGAAAAAGGCCCAACTAGGATTTGGCGCATCCTCACTCTACCCTCAAACAAATTGAACTAATTTCTAGCCACTTTCTTTAGTTGATATGCAGCAAGTTCAAATCTCTCAACATCCGCAACATGCATAACATTAAACACCTTGCTCAGTTCCTTTATGAAATTCTCCAAATCATCATTAGTGAAATTTAGAGGGTTCATCCTCAAAAACTCGAGAATCCTTAAAGTGTTAGCCTCTTGTTGTCGAGCTCCTCATTGTTGCCCAACTTGGTTAGTTACAACTTGACTTAGCATCCGAATTGCCTCACAGAATTCAACATTGGTGACTTCTCCTTGAGATTGAACTTCAGGTGCATGAGATACCCCTTGCTCTTGTTGCTCAAAGTTTCTCCTAGCGGGACGACCTGGGGATGCTCTTCGTGGAGGCATGGTTATCTGAAAATGCGCAACCACGAATAAAGAGAAACATTTAGAGATAAAACTCTAACGCACGAAAAGATTATGAAAGAAATAGGACTTCCTAGATGCTGCAGACTCCTTATAGATGTGGCACGCTTCATATCAATAACTAGAACTCTAAAGACACGACTTCATAGACACCCTAGGACTCTTTAACTCTTTCTTTTGATACGAAGTTTGTCACGCCCTTAGCCTACTCCTTGGACATGTTCGACACTTAATGACCATTGTTGGCCTTTAGAGGATCCTTGGTATGGCTTGCTTAACTCAGCGCAAGAATTAACTCAATACATGAAAACATTCTCATAAAATAACTTAAATTAAATAATTTGTCCAAAATGGCACTTAAGTCTCATAGCAAAATATTTTCAGTAGAAAGAAGAGACTAAAAAGTAAACTATCTGACTGTCAATGAAGCTTATATAATACTAAGAATGATGTAGGGACAGACCCCGCAACATCCTATAAAAAAAAACTGAAAAGCAATAAATATGTTCTCTAGAATGCAAGGAGGCTTTCCACTGACTTAGAATGCTCAGTTGGATCAACGAGACATTGCATGATACTGATCCTGGTTACCTGCATCTGTATCTTGAAACGATGTAGGTCAACTAACATCAATAATTGAATTTACAAGAATGCGAGTTGAATGCTAACATAAACTTAAGCTTGAAAAAGAGTAAGCAGTAATACTCACCTTTGCTCTATTATATTCATGAATAACTCAACCTAATATAAAGCAATAAGACATATGCAATATATAGAAGCTTGTAAAACATTCAAAACACTTAGTTTGTTAAAGAAAATGTAGTAACAAACTTAATTTTACTTAGATATAAAGTAATATAGTTTCTGTGGGAAAAACTCTAATTGACAACCATCACTATGAGCTTAAGGAATGGTACAACGGCTTACTTAACGTTGCAAGAGGACCATCCTACTATACCTTGTTGTCAGTATAACCTTAACTACTACGTGGATTCACTAGTCTATTCTGAAAAGCACTAAGGTATCATCTATAAAGTATGAACCTTTTTTTTTGTATTTCTTCTGCTTGGCTTATGGGGCTTGAAATGGATTATGGATTCAAGGTTCATGATATCATATTTATGGATGACTTCATGATCTTTAGATGTACCTTAGAGTGTTGAAATTAACTAAAAAACATGGTCACGTCACTTTGTAACTAGTACGAAAGAGTGGGAAAAGAATGGTGTAAGTTGGCAATCTTGGCGCTCTCAGAGAAGTGGGGCGATAGGCCCCAAACATCGGAGAACAAATTCGGGCGCTTTATCTGGCACGGTGATCCAAGTCCCTATGGACAGTGATTGTCCTGTGAGACTATGGGAGGTGCGTTGCCCTAGGTCCATACGGATAGGCGTTTAAAGTTTTCACTTTGTTTTTCATCTCTAAAATCTCTAAACTTCAATGCTTATTTCCCCAAAAACATCGGTTCATTATTACACTAAATTCTCCATAGATTTTACTCGAAAAACAACCCAAAATTCGAATTGAATCAACACTGGGCATGAACAACTCAACCAACAAGAATTCAATATTATTCTTCGAGAACTTCACTTTTAGTCATTCAATCTAATTACACGCTAAATTTATACAATTTTGTGTTTGGGTGAACTAACCTAACATGAAAATCTTACATACCTTGATATGGATCACCCCTAAGAAATTCCACTCGCAAATTTTGACATTCTTGGGGAATTCTTTTCTCCCTTCCATTCTTCTTTTCTCCCTTCCATTCTTCTTTTCTCTCTTATCCAAGCCCTAAGCATGATTTAGAATTTCAATTCTAAACTAAAACTTCTTTTTACCCTAAATAATTCACTGCAATAAAATAGGAAATTAATTTGTGAAAAGATTAGTTTGCCCTTCCCTAAATCCGTATTAGGACTTTCCCCAATCCAACAGCCCAACTTACGAATTATATGACTCACTCATACGATATTGAAGTCGCACAAACGTGACCGCGTTTGAAATATCTCTCCAAGAGATTTCCAACCATATCAAGAACTGCCTCTAACTAACTCTAACCTTGAAGTTATGGTCGTTTGAAGATAACCAAAACTCACTTTCTTAACTTAGGGAATTTTCCAGATTTTTCCCTTTCTTTAAAAAAATGAATATTTTTAGTTTCTTAGCTTACTCCTAACTATTTCAAACTGTGATATATTATACCAAAAAATTATGAAATTAAAATCCTGGGGAATACCCATATACTGTCTGAATATATGAAAGTTGAGAGTTTGAATACAAAAGAGATATCAAACAAGAAGACTAAAACTAAAACTTACTATGTCTGAAAAATAATCCTCTAAACTTACTCGAAATGTTGGAAAATGCCCCTACTAGAAATATCCAAAAAGAAACTAAAGCTAAAATCGATAAAGATAAACATATAACTAGTCCTCGACGAATAAGGATTCACCACTGATGTAGCTGAATTAAACATCGAGAACCGATCTATTCATGATCTAGATGTTGAGAACCTAAACCTACTTCATGAGAAGATGTATCATAGAGTATGGTCAGTACTTGAAAAGTACTGAGCATGTATAATAGAGTATAGCTAAAACAAACATACAACTGACAAGCAATAAAGAAAGAGTATAATTAGAACATGATATAGATAGTGAATACTGAGCTAATTGAATGCATTGACCACATGATGACACATTGAGAATAAATACTGACTATACCAACATGTATTCAATGTAATGGAGTCTAACAGAAATGTGGAAGCTACTACTAAGCAATAATAAAACCATATGATCCAAATGTGGAGTTCGATGTATGCGCCAACCGAGAACACCCAGTACACTTAGACAAAGGTGTAGAGACATGCTGGCGTGATCACTAAAATGAAGCCCACAATGGGGATATACAATCTATGTGGATGCGTAGTTTTGGGAATATATGGGTGACTAAATCTTGTCCTACTCAGTATTATGCTACCCCCAATAGATTAAGTTAATTAACACATAATGAATGAATTTTAGTAGAATATTAGATAGCTCAAACGGACATGGAAACATAGAATGTACATCAATATACTGATAATGACACATTCAAGACTGAGGCATGTATATCTGAAATAACTGAAATTTCTAACCTTTCATGTGTAATTGAAGAACTAGAGAAATACAAAGCTAGGGTGCTGAATTCAAATAAAGAAACGAAGTAATAACATGATAATATGATTTGGAAAATTTAAATAACAAATTAATAATAATCTACTAAAGTTATAGAAATCCTAGATCTAGTCAATAGTAGTGAATCAAGAACCTAACTGAATTCTACGGACCTAATGGTTCAAAGGAACCCACTAGTGAAATCCCACATACATGGTGATGAATTCCGCTGAGAAATCTTTAGATTTTGGGCTGGAACTAATGAAATTTTGTTGCATTCTTGAACTAGGGTTCTTGACCTCTTTTCTTCTCTAAAGCTCTAATTGCTATACGATTGATTTATTATTTGATCTAGGTGAATTCTAGTTATGTTTCTAGGCTAAAACTTAAAAAAAGCATGAAATTTAGGATTATAAAACGACGAGGTTTAAAAGTCTAAAGAAACAGTGAAAGACAAACATAACCTTGACTTAAATATGCAAACTATCTTACTATGATCACCTTCATGGACCGTGAAAGAGACCACGGACCATGAAGTCGGTCATTGTTTGGAATTGGTACTAAAATTCTAGAGGCTTGAACCACGGTTCTCCTATGAACCTTGTTAAGGGTCACAGACCGTGAAAGTGTCTGTGGTGTCCAGTGGGTGTTGGACTTGTTGGGTTTTTAAAGGTGTGAATTGAAAATGAAAAGTTGTGACTTGTATGAAAGGTTGCGATTGTTATCAAAAGTTATGAAAATTGTTAATTTTATGAGAAGCTGTGACTTTTCTGGAAGGTGACGACTCTTTGTGACCTTTTTTGTAAGGCAAAATAAGAACTTTTTCACACTACCATGTGCTTTCTATATATTAAGGGATTTCCTCTCAATTTAATGAGAGAATTTATCTTGACTTCTTCTATCACTAGTAAATCTAGTATTCTAAGTGTACTTATTGCCGTTGAGTGGCTCGCTCAGACTAGAGTTTTGGGTGTCAATACACTGGTGATTCATATTTTTATATTGTGGGAGAACATATTCCAAATAAAACCTCGGATACTAGAAGGGAATAATTTCCTTAAGTGGACATTGTGCATTCAGTGGGCTTTATCTTCTTTCTGTTTTTCCAAATTCTGGTATGTGTTATAGATTTTAGATTTTCATATTACTTTTTGTTCGTATGCTCTTTACTGGTTCACTAAACTTTTATAACTTCGTATTTCTGCAAAGTTTGTTGGAATTAGTAAGATTTTTTAAACCTAGATTGACAATAATTCTTCTATACGAAAAATATTTTATATATATTTTATAAAATGTTTCTAATTCTAGTTTCTCTACTAGTTTTTATTTTCTACTTCTGAAATGTTTTTAAACTTTGTTGTTTCTTACCAAATTCTTCAAAATTTTGTTCTAAGTATCATAGAAATACAAGATAAACAATAGGAGTCTAAACGGTTGGCCAAGAGAGACAACTGTTTAATTCCCACATGCCCTCCCCCGGTCCATGTGAAGGACCACAAACATTGAAAGTGTATGTGGTCTTCACTTAGACTTGGGGGCTCTAAGGACCTACTTGCTGGTCTATTTGTTTGACCCCACAAACGCCACCACAAGCCGTCGTCATGTTCCAGGCCCATGAAGGTCCCATGGTCTGATACTTGGACCTGGTGAAGTCCATGTCTCCATATCTTGGACACGAGCAGTTCTACCGACCGTGGACCCAATCACAGTTCATGAACTCGCCGTGGTTCCGTACTTGAGGTAGTTTTCTGCATAATTTTCTTTATCTGATTTTCGAGGAGTTACAATAACCAAAACCTACAAACTATTATACAAAATAGAAATATATAAAAAGTAAGGAAACAACATCAATAAAATAAAGAGACACAATCTTATATTTATTTCATGAAAAGAATTTTTTGAAGAAAAATGTTGTTTCATGCAAAACTTTTTTCTTATTAAAAAATCAATGTTTAATGAAAAACACTTGAAAGTAACACAACAACATCCAATGGAAAATGATTTGATTTAAAAAATAAATAGTCGCTTCGGTCAAAGAAAATATTGTTTCATAACAGGAGGCGTTACAGCATATACTTATGGCCTTCTTACATCTTACTTTACGCCTTCTTCTCTACAAATCTAGAGATAGGCATTAATACCGCCGTCATCCTTTTCATCTTCATCTTCTTCTCCATACTCTCAAACTAAATTTATTTCATCTTCTTCTTCTCCATACTTACAAACTAAATTTATTTTTAATCTCTGATTTTCTATTGCACTTCTTTCTACACTTTTAACAGGTAAGATTTTGTGATGCGAGACATAGTAAATTATTGACCGTCAAATTAGAATTCATAGATAGAAAATGAATTTAATGACCGTCGAGGTTATTTTTTTTCATACTTCAACTATTTTTCCCTTCACATAGCTTAGTTTTATCTCTAATGTGGTATTAAATTAGGTAGCACATTTCCTAATGTGTTTGGAGTGCTTTCTTCTATGTTTTTTCTTCTGGATTCTTTTGAAATAAAAGAGCGTTGACTTTAGTCGACATCTTGAAAGTCTGGTTATGAATAAGGATTATGCTCCATTAACTCGAAAGTTTTTTTTGGTATGGTAGTGTGGTTAGATTTTGTTTCGATGATTTCATTTTAATTTTGTGCCATTCAATATTTTAGGTTTAAATTTCACACTCAGATTGAAATTCAATCAGCGTAGTTAGCTCCAAATGGTCGAGTTTGATCTAGAATGACCTCTAATTTTTATCCTATAGTTTTTTATGTTGTTATAGTGGCTTTTATCATTGTTTTTGGTGTTTTATTACATGTATTGACTTTGTTTAATATTTTTACAAGATATATGTTAATTTTTTTCAAATCGGTTTAGTTTGCAATTTAACTTTTTATTGGGTAGCATAATTTCATTTCATTCAAAGTCTTCATAATTAATCATATTCTCCCATTAGGGGAATTCCCCGTTCTTTGTGAACTTCTGATGCAATCCTTGCCTAGCATTCTCACAGAGCACTGCCACATTTGTGAATGGTAAACATGGCTGACCTCCATGCTTAAGGAAAGCCTTCTTGTCTGCAAGGGGTTTATCACTTGGAAGTAACAAGATTTAAAAGTCATTTTCACCATGCTTACTCAATTTAAGCACTTGGTCTTTGACAATATTATAGAGCAATTTCTTGGTGGGTTTGTGGGTTTCCATAAGGAAACAACATGGATACTTTACGAGACCGAGAATTCCTTCGTAAAATTGTTAAAATCAAAAAATTATGTCGTAATGGCCCATTTGTTATTCACTTGAGCAAATTAATGTTGGGGTCTCATTTTGCTTTATTGTTGCATGAATTGTTCCCATTTGGATAACAAGTTTCATGGGCGGTGTAGGAACTCATGTTAGAGTAAATTTTTATACTCCCTATATAAGTCCCATGATTATATTTTGGGCTTGTTTTTCCATTTTTATTTCATATATTTATATGTGTATTATTTTCTTGTTTTTGTCCTTTATTCCATGTGTTCATACCGTGGTATCATGTGGAGGAACTTTGGAAGGGAAAATCTTTAGAGCAGAGGTTCGCATGTTGTTTCAGCCTTATGGTATGTTATAGTTTCAATATTCTTAGACTTGGCTTAGTTCGTTTAATTTTTTTTATTGAGTATTATGACATGTTAGCTTAAACTATACCAATCAACCCAATTTCTTAATTGACTTACTTTCTCAAGCAGGGTTGTAAATATGAAAATCAATAAAATTATCAATCATTCATTCTACTATATACATCTTTCTCAAGAAAGCATAAAGAATTAAGCTAGTACCGAATTTGCAATTTAAGTTCATAAATTCAAACTTAAACAAACAACTGAATCCATTTAAAAAAATTAAATTCAGAAATTAACAATACACATAAGCTAAAGAATACATTCAACTACATGATCACACACTTGAGATGAGGAGTTTAAGACAAACATAACAAAAAGTAATAAATCGTTACAATAAAAAGATTATACATTGGAGTTCTTAATAATCAGCAAACCCATTGCCAAAATTAAACCAAGAATCCAAAAACATCAAATCAAAGATTCAAATCCTCTCTGAGAACATTCAACAATGTAACAATTAGAAAACTCTCAAAGTCTACGAAATACAAACTTGGGGAAATCCTTTTCTTCTTTGAAAATAATGAATTTATACGTTCCCAAAAACTCAACACGGAGTCCAATAGGCGAGGTTAGTCGGGATCACCGATCGACTCAGTTATCCGCCGAGTTGCACTTCATATCTCCTCTTTTTGTAGCTCATGTATCCCATTTTTCTAGAAGATTAGGCAAGCAGGTTTGGGATCACGATCCATTTGTCGTGTTTTTGAATTACCCTTTGCTCTCCAGGTTTACTTGATACATGGGCTATTATTCAGGTACTTCTGGGGAGCTAGAGGTCATTCACCGAGTCGCCGAGTGGCTATTGCGAGGTTCAACTTCTCTTTTCTTCAGCTTTTCAAACATTTTCCCTCAATTTTGCATCATTATGTCATTTCCTAGTTGATAAACCTTAATTTCCGCATATAAAGACATTAACATCAGTTATGAGCATAAAATAGGCATTGAGGACACTAATTCATTGCATAATAAGTCCTTAATGAGTAGAAATGTCTGACTCATCAACACCAAACATAAACTTTTTTTGTCCTAAAGTAAAAGAGAAGAGCAATAAGGCCAACATGGATGTCTACAAGTAGTGCTCCTAGAGTTTTCACAACGCAAACAAAGTTCAAATTCAATTGCTACAATTTTGCTGAATCTCAATTGGTAGGATATAATTTGAATACAATAATTATCTCTTGATCTTCAAATGAGTTACCTCAAACCTCAACAAGCTTAGAAATACCAGTCAACCCAATTCCTTTACTAACATACTTTTCAAGTTGGGTTGTAAAGATGCAAATAAATACAATTATTAACTATTAATTCTACCCCATACCACTTTCTCAAGAAAGCATACAAAACTAAGCTCGAACCAAATTTGCAACTTCACTTCATCAATTAAAACACGAACAAATAGTTGAACACATTTTTAAAAAAAACATTATATTCAGCAAATAAAAATACAAATAAGCTAAATAATGTATTCAACTACATGATCACATCCCTAAGGTAAGGAAATTTACCCAAACATAAAAAAAACGGCACCCATAAGACTATCCATCTAAAATTTTAACAATCTGCAATACCCTATGCCAAAATTAAATCTAGAATAAAAAAGTTTCACATCAAAGATCCAAAAATTCACCAAGAATGTTTAACAATGTAAAAATTTTATAATTCTACAAGACTAGGTGTCACATGGGCAAATTATTTCTCCTAAATTTCATGCAAGAGGTTAACCTAATATGATGTAGTCAAGTCCTACTTTACTCAATGCTTTCGCAGCCTAGTGTTCCTAACGTTCAAGGACATTTTTCTATTTTCAATCTTAGATTATTTTCATAATTTAACAATGAAATGAACACAGAAAACATACTGACAAACCCAACCATTATATTAATAATCAAAACAAATAGAAAGGACTCACTCGTTAGGATAACAAGTCTATCCCTACTTCAATTTTGACTTCGACTTAAGGCACAATCACAGGTAAATTGTTGCCTTTGACACCTTTTTAAACCCCTCACGTTTTTCTAAACCTTTTTAAACCCCTCACGTTTTTCTAAGTGTTGTAGTGAAATTCAAGACTTGATCTTCCCTCTTTCACTCTCCTTTTTCTATCCCTCCAAACGTCCAACACCAAGGCTGTCCATTTATAGACCATGTGGTAGCCTTGTGTTTTGCAATGCATAGTGTTGTGACACATGTCTAACACTTGTAAAGCAATCAACCCACTAAATTATATTTCAGTTGACATCCCCAACTGAAAATAAGTATTCAAATTTTCGAATTCAAAAATCTATAAAATGTTAAAATGAATCTGGACACAAGCGGTTAAAAAAAGGTAAATGTTGCATGTGCTTGACATGTGAATTTGCTGATTGGATTTCGGCCTTTTGCTGCCATTTCCCTCCATAATTTTGGCTCCAATAGAATTTTTTAACATTGTATAGTCATTATCTCATCAAATTTCACCGGAATCCCTCTGCCCATTTTCCATGCCTGCGCACCAGCAAAACCTTGCTACACCCTTGCCTGTATTTGTCTTGGACATGCTAATTTTTAATCTACTCATGCAATGCATTGTTTTCTTTCTTCTTTTCATTCACATTTTACTGTGATTTAATTTAGCTCAGCTCGATTTTCCAGCACTTGACTACACCATGTATTTTTCACATGTCAACTTTGAAAAAAAATGTCGGTCAGCATCCAAGCCATGTCATGGCCTGTTGCCTTGACAAAGTCTATTTCATGTCATGAAATGCCTTTCCAACATCATTTGCTACCATTAGACCATTCTAACACTTTTGTTACACAACGCATGATTGATTTCACCCGCACATTGGACCTTGACAAAGTCATTAATTCCAACCCTTTGTCGCCACCATGCGTATGTCGAGTAACTTGGTGAGAAAGCTTACACTAGGGAATACACTCTCTTGGAAATCATTTCCTTCCCTGTAAAAATTAACTTAAACATTCCCAAAAACTCAATATAGAGTCTAATTGGCGAGGTAAGTCAAGATTGGTGATCGACTCGGCAACCCGCCGAGTTGCACGTTATCTCATCTTTTGTTGTGGCTCATGCGTCTAATTGCTTTTGAATATTAGGCAAGAAGTGTCACACCCAGGTGATACGCTCAAACTTACTTCTCAAATAAGAAGTAAATTGGTCGTATCAAGTAAAGAACCCAACTAATGAGGTTGGGGTCGATCCCACGAGCAAAATAGTTCAGACTTAACTCAATTCGATTATTACTATTATTTAGTCAACTATTTCCTTAGAAAACAAAACACAATAAAGGTGAGATTTTTATTTCTAAATTAATGAAAATAATTCACTAAATTAAAGTAAACAACTAACAAATTCAAATTTTGGAGCTTAATCCATTAATAAAATTAACTAGGGCTTATGTGTTCCCCATAGGTTCCTAACTTGACAATTCCAACGATAACAATTCTTTCCTAGTATCTTCCATGAAAAGTGATAACTTATGTATATCTAAATCCTTGGTCCAGCATCTACAACATTTCACTCCGCACCTTGGTCCGGCTAAGTGTGTTTCTATACTAACCCTTACCTTTACATCATATTAATCATTGTGTTCGATATTTGACTAGGTTATTACTTCGTACCAATCGACACTACCCTATTAGATAGTGTACACTAAATGTATGTTGATAACTCTTTCCTATTATCTACCTCCTTGGTCCGTCAAGTAGAATTAAGGCGAGTTCTAACTCTGGACATCGGTTAAAAAGACTACTAAATGAAATAATTACCAATACATGCAAGACACTATACTAGAATTGCTATTTTATTTAGATTTTACCTCATTATTCACCCATGGTTCCCACAACCCTAGTTATGAAGTTTATTTACCCATGTTCATAATCACACTATTCATATATTTAATATAAGCATTCATGCACTTACTTTTATGAGAAAGAAAAAAATCCATAAATTCACTTGATGAATCAACAAAAGCACCAACAATCAATTCCAGAAAAAGTGTAACAGTTGCTGAAATTAATCCTTCTATACTTGAACAAGAGAACTAATGATTATCCAAAAGTCTAACTATCAAAAAGTCTAACTATCAAAAAGTCTGACTATCAAAAAGTCTCTCCCCAAAAACGAGGTATTTCGAACTATTTATAATAAAAACAAAAACCTACTAAAAGAAGGATCCGGCAAATCGCGTCTGAGTCGACGGATCTCGTGACGGACCGTTGTGGTCAAGATGGGCCGTCATGTCCTCCGTCGTCCCATACTTCACAAATTCTTCTGATTCTTTCTTCATTACCCTCAACGAATAGGTATGACGGACCGTTCCAAGCACGACGGTCCGTCAAGGGTCTCCATTCCATAATACTTTAACTTCTTGGAATTCGGGTACTACGACTACTCTCTGATCATTATGACGAACCAGTTGGGCTATGACGGTCTGTCATGGACTTCCGTAATCCCACACTAGGTTAGACTTCCCCATCTTCCTACAGCAGCTTCTCTACTCACTATGATGTCACCTACGGACCATCACAGGCTCGACGGACCGTCATAAGCTCCGTAGGTGGTCTCTTCTGCATTTTTCGCTCAAACATTTTTGGACAGATTTCCTACAAATAAGGAGAAACTTACATAAAAATCAATACAAAAAGGATTTTGGATACACACTAAACTTTAGGAAAAAGCATTAAAAATACCGTGAAACCACGAAACATCAACACCATCAATTTAAATTCGTTGTTTGTCCTCAAGCGACGCACTATGACTCACTACAAAATCTTTGTACAAGAGTATCCATATTTTAGCTTTCGCGAGCATTTGGCTATCAATACCGATCATTCTCATCATGTTTATGCATGTTATCACTATTAGGCTTGAATTATGTGGAACCAGACCATGACATAGACTCACCATGAACTGACACCTATCCTCTTCAATTTGTCACCGAGGTGCTAATATTTCCGATATTGAAACTATTGTCCTCACTTCAAAACAACATCCTCATTTTTCACACAATGATTTTAGTTTGAGTATAAAGATAACTTTTCAACACTCACTCTCAGAACAAATTCACAACTCAATCATACATATTGCCATAAGCTTGCCTTTATTTTCACTGCTTTAAGTTCGCCATACAACTCTTAGGATCACGATAGGACTTTCTTAGCTTGTAACATAGGCTCAGGGTCAGGTAGGGTATATTTAGGTATAGTTTAGTGACTTTTTTCCCTCCATAACATATCGGCTAAAAGGACCACTTTTTATCGTTTTATTTCGCACAATTTCTCATATTATTTCATGTTGATATTTTCCCTTCTTTATTAATTTGTGTAAGTGACTTTTTTCTTTTCTTTCTTGTATTTATTATATTTTTTTGTTTCACTTTTCTTTCAACTGGTTCGTGAGTCACTTTAGTGTTGTTCTTTCTCTCTCTTTGTTCTTTCCAGCCCACTTTCCAGAGTATTCCTCATAATAGCCACCCTTAACTCATGCTTTGCCATGAGTCAAAGTACACAATACCCAACGTTGGGTCAGGGCCACGAAAAGGTTGTTTACTGCAAGTTGAGTTGCACATGTCAAAAGAGGGACCAGGGCCAACACATTATTCCCAGAAAAGATCAGTTGGGGTGAAAAAGAAAGGTCTATTTTAAGATCAAATCATTTGGATAAAAGAGGGATTAATTTCATTTATTTTTTTTATTTAGGCTACAAATTGGCTATATTGAACAAGGGTCTATGATCCTTTCCTAATTGTTTATTACAGCTTACTTTTAGCAGGACTAACTAGGCAAGTTCTAGCTCGGTACAAATAGTGGACTATTCAAATTTTCCTCACACTCACTTGACATCTCATTACTCTACCAGATTACCGGACACCTAGTTCGAGTCTTACACTTATGGTCATGCAGTGTTGTATCTTTATGTCATGCTTAGAGCCACACATTTATCAATTACTATGCCTAGCCATGCATCATTTTCATTACATAAGGATATCATTTTTGTTTTGTACATCATGCTTCAGAGTTATACTATGTACACAAGATATAGACATGTCGGTTCAACAGTAAAAATAATCAGTCTTTTGGGGAAAAAGAACACAGGCAAGAAAAACCCCAAAAGAGGATCGTGAATCGGGCTACATAGACTTAACCCTAGCACTCATTTTCCATTTACCCCACCGCCAACAAAAAGATATGAAATTGTCCCCAATGCATAAAAAAATGAAATACGAGAGTGGTAGGTGAAGCAAACTTGTGGCGCAAAGCGCCGACAATCAGCAAGCTGGTAGGTCCAGTTCCCCGGAACCCACTACTTCTGTAATCTTGACACCCTCAGTAGTGTCCTCATCCGCAAAAACACTATCAGTCATGTCTCCGCTATCTCCACATCTCTAAAGTAGTAGTTAAACATGATGGACTAGGTGACAACCCGTCATGAGTATGAAGTACCGTCATGGGGTACTTAGAGAGTATTGAGACCCTTAGGAGAGGGTCTCTGACCTTCATGATGGTTGTGCAGGATGGACCCTCGACGGTATGAAGGTCCGTCGTAGATGTCCGTTAGTGGACACTTAGAACAAAAATGGAGACCCTTAGGACAAGGGTCTCTGACAACCATGACAGTTGTGCAGGACGGAGCGGCGTGGGTACGACGGTCTTTCAGAGGACACTTATAAAAAGTATGGAGATTTTGAAAATAAATTAAAAACCTACCTGACACGACTGATTCATGTGACGGTCCGTCGCAAGCATGACGGTCCATCACAAGCATGACGGTCCGTCGATGTATCCGTGAGTGAATGTTGCGGAGTTATTTTCTGCAGAATTTCCTAGTGATGTGCTACCTGGAAATTTAAAACCCATTGGTAGAAAATGCTACCATTACGAGAAAGAAAACTAAAGTTGGATTAGAGGATACGTATTGGGTTGCCTCCCAAGCAGCCCCTGATTTGACGTCGCGGCACGACTGAAGACACTTGATTACTCAGACTTCATTAAGAAAATAGTACCACCCTTTTCAACCAAGTCTATCCAACATCTGATCCATGAAGGGCATAGGAAAATGGCCTTTTTTCGGTCGATGCATTTAATTTACGGTAATCAATACACACCTTCCATATAGTAACCGATCTCATTGGAACAAGTTCGTTTTTCTCTTGGGGATCACAGTCATTTCCCCTTTTTTAGGTACACACTGAACAGGTCATACCAAACTACTATCGCCAATCGGATATATTACTCCGCATCCAACCATTTAATGGTTTCCTTCTTCACGACCTCTTGCATAGGTGGATTTAAGTGTCTCTGGTGCTCAATACTTGGCTTATGATCGGGCATGAGTTGGATTTATGAAAACAAATACGTGGAGGGATCTCAATAATGTCTGCAATAGTTTACCCATTAGCTCTTTTGAACCATTTTAGCACTTTCACCAAACTCTCAACTTGTTGTTCATTCAAGTCTGATGCAATGATTACCGGAAAGTGTCACCATTTCCTAAGAATTCATACCTGAGATGAGGTGGGAGATCTTTTAGTTCTAACTTTGGAGCCTCCTCTATAGATGGTTTCGAGGGTAGAGACTCGTGATTCTTCATGTCTAACTAATATTTGTTTGGTTTAAAGCGAACAAAACCACGATCAAGAGCCGCTAATTCTTCTACACGTAGACATTATTCTATTTGTGTCTCTGATGACTTACCAACTTTGTAGGATATAGAAGATACTGATTGGAGCTTACAACTTTGCCTCATGGACCTACAAATATTGAATTTTACTTCTTCATTGTTAAACAAAAATTTCATCTACCCCTTTTCCATATCAACTAAGGCTTTACCCGTGGGAAGGAATGGCCTCCCAAGAATAATAGGCACTTCAAAATAGACTTCTCAATCAAGAATAACAAAATCTGCGGGAAATATGAACAACTCCACTTTTACTAGCACATCGTAGAGTATCCCTATAGGCCCTTTTATTGTTTGATCGGCCATCAGTAGCCGCATTTCTGTGGGCTTTGAATCACCCAAACCCAACTTCTTGTAAATCGAGAGGGGCATGAGATTTATTCTTGACCCCAAATCACATAATGCTTTCACAAAATGTAATGACCCGATTGTACAAGGAATAGTGAACGCACCCGGATCTTCTTTCTTTTGTACTACAAATCTTGTAGCAATAGCACTACAATGTTGCATTCTATCATCATCCTCAAAAGTGATTGATATTTTCTTTGTAACTAGATCTTTCATAAACTTGGCATAATCGGGAATTTGTTCTAGAGCTTGTACCAAAGGGACATAGATATAAAGCTTCTTTAACATTGTTATAAAACGCCGATATTTACCATCCTCGGTCTTTTTCAATAATCTTTGAGGAAAAAGTGGTGGTTATCTAGGCATGGGAGTTACCTTTTTAGGCACTTCAACATCTTTTGCAGTGTTATATTGTACTTCACCACTAACCTCTACCACTTTAGCATTATCTTTTATCACCTTTTCCCCATTAGACGGCATAGGTGGGTCAATGGTTTGCTTAAGTAGTGATTGCCATACACTGTCCATCATTTTTCAAATTTTGGACAATGTTTCTAGGAAGAGTGCCCGGTTGACATGTGTTCACAGTCGTAGATAATTGGGTCATTTGCAACTCAAGTTGCTTAATCGATATTGCATGTGTATCGACTTTCTACCCTATATCCGCTAAATCACTCCTTAACTCTTTAATGTGCTCATTACTAGCATCAAACCTCCTCATCATTTTGTGCAACATATCCTCAACTCGCGCCATACTACCTCCACCATCCATAGGAGTAACTTCACGATTTTAAGGAGCAACATAGGGCCCATTCCTATCATTTATGTTACCATAGTTACCCATGTTGATGTTGTTTTCGCGGTTTTAATTTCTATCTCGGACATAATTACCCTCACGGTTATAGTTACCATAGTTCCGACCTTGGTTTTCTTGACCTTGGCACCAATTCTCCTGATTTGATCCTTGGGCATTCGATTGGAAACCCCCCGTCTGCTCATTTACCGCATAGAAATCCTCCTCATATTAATATTCATCATTTGGTGGTGGTGGTTTTGACAAGTAGTTCAATGCATTTATCTTTTTTGCACCCAGTTACATGTTTAAATACCAACAGAAGCTCAGTTCTCATCTGAGCCATCTCTTCACAAATCTCATCTGTGGCTGGGTTGTGTGTGGATTGCACTGCGAAGGTACTTCTTCCAGTATCTGACTTCCTAGTACTCCAAGCTTTATTATTCGGGGAAATTTTTTCTAACTTTCGGCAATCTCGGCATAAGGACACTCCCCATAAGAACCACCCTTTATAGTATCCAATACCCCTTTATTATTATCATCATGTCCCCGATAGAAGTATTCCTTCAGTGACTCATCATCTATGTGGTGATTGGGGACACTTCTGAAAAATGAAGTGAATCTATCCCAAGAACTTCTAACTTACTCTCCTGGCAGTGGCACAAAGTTTTTCACTCTGTCTTTGTGATTTAGTTTTCCGGGTAGTAACGTGCTAAGAAAACGTCCCGTAGTTGGTTCCAAGTGAAAATTGAGTTATAAGGGAGCTTAGTAAACCAAATAGCAGCCTCTCCAGTCAGTGAGAGAGGAAATACTCTTAGACCTATTACATCCTAATTCAAACAAGGCCTTCCTACATAGGTTTTACACACTGCCCTTACCTTAGTTATATGGGCATGTGGGTCCTCATAAGGTAGCCCTGAAAATTAATCTCTAGCAGTGAGCATTTGCATCAGACTACTAGTTACCACAAAGGTGTGGCATTGTGGTAGAGGGGGAAAGACAAGTGGCCCATCAGAGTCTGCAATACTATCTTAACCTCTGTTGTATTCATGAGGACCTGGAGTAAGATTTTGTCCCCTTTGTTTATTTTTACCAGATCATCGGGTAATAACTGACCATGAGCATCAATTGGGGCAGGGATGTTCTGGTTTGGATCATCATCGTTAATACCCAAGTTTCAATTCATATTGCGTAGTGTACGCTCTAATTCGTGGTCGTAGGGAAACAAGGGTTCTCTTCCTCTCCGTGTATTTGTCATACAAGGAAGTTAGTTCTACAAGAATCAAAAACAATAGAAAAGTAAAATCAAGAAAATATTCACTAAACTTTTGTAATAAGTTTAAGTTAATCTTAAAGCTACTTTCCCCGGCAGTAGCGCAAAAATTTTATACGCTCAAACTTACTTATCAAATAAGGTCGTTGTATCAAGTAAAGAACCCAACTAATGAGGTTGGGGTCGATCCCACGAGGAAAATATTTCAGACTAAACTTTATTCTATTATTACTATTATTTAGTCAACATATTCTTTAGAAAACTAACGACAATAAAGGGGGGGAGTTATTTCTAAATTAATGAAAATAATTAACTAAATTAAAGTAAACAACTAACAAATTCAAATGTTGGAGCTTAATAAATTGATAAAAGTAACTAGGGCTTAAGTGTTCCCCACAGGTTCCTAACTTGATAATTCTAAATATAACAATTTTTTTTTAATGGCTTGTATGTAAAGTGATAAGTTATGTATATCTAAATCCTTGGTCCCACATCTAGAAAATTTCACTCCTCACCTTGGTCCGGCTACGTGTGTTGCTATACTAACCCGTACCTTTACCTCATATTAAGCATTGTATTCGATATTTGATTAAGTTCTTACTTCGTAACAATTGACACTAGCCTAGTAGATAGTGTACACTAAATCTATGTTGATAATTCTTTTCCTATTATTTACCTCCTTAGTCCGGCAAGTAGTATTAAGGCGAGTTCTAACATTAGTGATCCATTAAAAAGACTTCTAAACGAAAGAATTATCAATACATGCAAGATAGTATTCTAGAATTGCTATTTTAGTTAGATTTTACCTCATTATTCACCCATGGTTCCCACAACCCTAGTTATGGACTTTAGTTACCCATGGTCATAATCACAATATTCATATATTTAATACAAGAATTCATGAACTTACTTTAATGAGAAAGAATAAAATCCCAAAATTCACTTGATTAATCAACAAAAGAACCAACAATAAATTCCAGAAAAAGTGTAACAATTGCAGAAATTAATCCTTGAATACTTTAAAAAGAGAACTAAAGATTATTCAAAAATCAAATTATAAAAAAGTCTAACTATCAAAATGTCTCCCCCCAAAACGAGGTTTTTCAAACAATTTATAATAAAAACAAAAACCTAATAAAAGAAGGATTCTAATTACTGAAAATTTGTCAAAATGCGACTGAGTCGACGGACCTCGTGACGGACCGTCGTGGTCAGACGGGCCGTCTTGGCGTCTGTCGTCCCATACTTCACAATTTCTTGTGCTGCTTTCTTCATTACCCTCAACAAAAGGTATGATGGACCATTCCAAGCACGACAGTCCGTCGAGGGTCTCCGTTCCATAATACTTTAACTTCTTGGAATTTGGGTACTGGGACTACTCTCTGATCATTACGACGAACCAAAACGACGGACCGTCGTGGCTATGACGGTCCGTTATGGACTTCCATAATCCGCACACTAGGTCAGACTTCCCCATCTTCCTTCAGCAGCTTCTCTCCTCACTAATATGTCACCTACGAACCGTCATAGGCTCGACGGACCGTCAAATAGCTCCGTAGGTGGTCTCTTCTGCATTTCTCGCTCAAAAACTTCCGCGTTCATCTTTGGACAGATTTCTGGCAAATTAGGATAAACTTACATAAAAATCAATAAAAAAGGCTTTTGGACACAAACTAAACTTAAGGAAAAAGTATTAAAAATACCATGAAACCACGGTACATCACCGGGTCCTAGACCCTAGATGAGACTGGCAACATTAATCTCTCAGACGTCGCAGACAAGCGTCTTCTTAGGTTTTATCACAATCATACTGTTAAGCTTAACAAAAAATTTAAAACATTTTAACTCTGATGACGTGTACTTAGACTTGATATAATTTCTGAATAAGAGGTATATTCTAATAGCTCAAACTAAACAACCATCTATTAACATATTGAACAATCTAAATGAAGAAATCATAATATCATTAATAGTTGCCAAACCGGCTTTAATAGAAAATCTTGAACAAATTTTTTAAAGGAACGATAGGTACCACATACACTATCTATGCTAATCCACTAAAGCTAGAATATAAAGTGTAGACATCCTGGAAGTCAAGAGGACCTACCAAAGTCTAGAGGTACTAGTCCAAACCGCTTCAACTGATCTTCAATCTTCTTGAAGGACCTGCACCTATAAAAATAGTAATTGTATATGGGTTAGTACAAACTTGTACTAAGTATGGGTGTATGCACATAAACACATAAGTACTATGCATGATCAAGGAAATCGTTTCCTATAGCAACATGCCATTTTTGAAAACTGAAGTCACTCTACTTTCCTAATTCATTATTTATGAATCATGCTAAGAATATGACATATTTCCATGCATTTAAAGCACAAAACAAATTTTCTATATGAACATAAGACCTTGGAATCATGAACATAATATTAGAACAACTTGAGCAAAAATTAATATTTTTGCTCCCCCTTAGGCCGAGACCTCCTCTCCCCAGACTTGATTTTTTTTTTTTTTGTCTTTTATTCTTTTTGTTCTATAGTTCAATGATCTCCTTTGATCCTATGTTTTAGTTACGAGTGCAATGATTCATTGTAGTCCGTTCCTACAATGAATCAAGTAGATAATCCAAAAGACTCAGGAAATGATTGGACTACCCTACTTACAAATTATTCTTTCCATTCTTGTTAAATTGGGCATGAAGTCTATATAAGTCAATCTTTATTAGCTATGACCATTATTTGTTCATTTGTATAATATAAAGATGATGGAGCATATATTTATTGGTCATTCACATTATTTGATCATTTGTATAATATAAGGATGATGGGTCATATATTTATTGGCTATATAAGATTGGTATGGCGTAGTCATTGGCAAACTCTATATCATATTTTGGAAATAATATTGCTAGCCAATTATTGGCATCACCCAATCTTTTACTTAACATTGGTCATGACAATATCATTAACCAAATAAATTACTTCATGTATACACTATAGTAGTTTCATCATGATAAGCAAGCCAACTTTAAAAATTTTATTAGCTTAAAAGAACAATTTCATCTTCTTAAACACAATTGGCATTACAACTTTTCTTATCTCATGTAAATGATACTCTAATCCTACGGATCTAACCTTTAGGTCTCATTCTACATTATCAAATCATAGAAACCTATATATAATGAGACCACATACCAACAACATGCTCGAGATTTGCATTATACAAACTACTAGAATCGAAATAGGGAGAACTAGGAAGATGAACATTCAAAAATCTCATTGGGAACAACTCTAGCTTCGGTTTTGTTGAATTCAAAACATTTGAAAAGCCTCCAGGGGAAAGGAATCCAAGACAGATAATCCATATCTTACTGTAGAATTGATTCTACGAATATTACCCTATACTTTGCACGAAAATCTTCAAGAATCGCCTTGAAATCGCCAAAGGAGAATCGATTTGTTTTTCTTACATTTGTTCTCTGATTTTCAGTCGTGAGTATCTATTACACAAACGTGAGTCTAGGTCTTAAGAACTGAATATTGACTAATTCAACTTAGGATAATTAACTTAATTAAATAATCAATTAGCTAATTACCAAAATGCCCCTCATAAATTGACTAAAAATAGGAGAGCTATTGACTTAATTTGAAAATTTTCTAAGGGTTCGGGTTGAACCATGATTTTTAAGTAATTGATTAAGTTTATAATTTAATTAATTAAGTGACATTGATTAATTACAAAAGTACCCCGAAGTCACTAGGACCATAACCAACCCCTTTGGACCATCCTAGGTTAGGTACTAGGATGTTTCTTTAGTTAGTTACTCGGTAGTCACCCGGTTAGGTCTTAGGATTTTGGGTACACTAGTTAGTCTAGTTTAGTAGTCCTAGGTTAGTTATATAGTTAGGTAATATAGTTAGAGCCTAGGATTGTTTAGGAATCTAGGCGCCACATGGCTTGACCCGTACGTATGCCTTCCCCCTAACCACCCTAATTGAATTAGGCTGGGCATGGCGTTTGGTCTCATGGCGGTTATCCCATGTGCTTGCACATGTCTTTCTGCACACTCCTTGTACACTTCTTCTCCACTTCTTGTCCCAAGGATCCTCACTATGTCCTTGGGTACTACTTAATCTACATGATCATGTTACCTACGCTTGACACTTGGATGCCTCGTACCTAATGTGTGTAAGCTATGAAATCAATAATTTTAGCTTAGGGTCTTCATTGCAGGTAAAATTCCTAAACAAGCTTGGATTGAAGCATTTGAACGTCAATGTATATGTTAATACATAGAATTTCGCTAACACCCTTAAGCCAATATTCTCTAACGTGCCCAATATTACTCAATATTGGGCATTGGGATGCCTATGTACCCCAATACATATTCTTAAAACCTAATAGGATCTTCACTAGACAAGTACATTTTCTGGAATGTTACATTATCCCCCCTCCCCCTCTTAGGAACATTCATCCCAAATGACACTACACAACATTTTTAATCAAAGAGGGTATTTTCGAAAAAAACATCAATATACTTAAAACTTTACTCTTTGTGAATATCTGATTCACAACTTACTCTTGATGATGCACATCACTCAAAGCTTATCTGAAGCTTCATATCTGAGATTGAGGAACTTCCTTCTCAATCTCACTTAAACACAATGCACATCACAACTCATGCGACACAAAAATCATGTCAACGCTATACAAAAATAGCAACAAGAATGCAAGCATGAACTCATATAATGCAAGTATAAAACAAACAGTTATCGACCTAAAACACCAAAACTAACTAATGCACGTTTCATAAAAAAATAAGACTTAGGAAGAGTATATCTAACCTCAAGAATTGTACAAGTGAGGGTAACGGGATATCATGTAGGCCTCGGCCTCCCATGTTGCTCCCTCAACAAGGTGGTTCCTCCATACCACCTTTACGGTGGCAACCTCCTTGTTCCTCAGCTGCTTCACTTGGCGATCTAAAATTTCAACTCGAACATGTTCACAAAGAAGGTTCTCATCGACCCCTAACCCCTCAACAGGAAGGATGGATGGTGGATCGCCTAGACACTTTTAAAGAATCGAAAAATGAAACATTGGATAAATAGAAGCAAAGTCATTTGGTAACTTCAGTTCATAGTCAATATTCCCTACACACTGTAAGACCTTATAAAGACCTATATACCTCGGACTCAACTTCCATTTCTTACCAAACCTCATCACCCCTTTAATGGGTGATATCTTCAGGTAGACTTGATCACCTACCTCAAATTCAAGAGCCCTCATCCCTTTATCAGCATAGGATTTTTGACGACTGTAAGTAATAGACAATCTATGCCTAGTCATTATCACCTTTTCCATAGCCTTATCTATGATCTTAGGGACAAGGATGGAAGACTCTCCTACCTCAAACCACCCAACTGGGAATCTACATATCCTTCCATACAGTGCTTCACAAGGTGACATCCCAATACTGCAATGGTAGCTATTATTATAAGAGAACTAAATCAGTGGCAAGTGATCATCCCAACTCCCCTTGAAGTCAATAACACTTGCTCTCAACATGTGTTCAAGGGTATTAATAGTACGCTCTGCTTGTCCATCCATCTGAGGATGAAAAGCAGTACTAAGCTTCAATTGTGTACCCAAGATCTTTTGGAAATATATCCAAAAGTGAGAAGTGAACTGGGCTTCCCTATCCAAAATGATAGATAAAGGGATACAATTCCACCTCACTATCTCATCAATATAAAACTTGGCATAATCTTCGGCACTATAAGTAGACTTCACATGAATGAAGTGAGAACAATTAGTCATCCTGTCAACAATAACCATAATGGAATCATGCAATTTCCTAGTCCTCAGAAGACCAACCACAAAGTCCATATTAATAGCCTCCTACTTCTCGGTTGGGATCTCAATGGACTGGGTAAGACCTCTGGCTTAAGGTGTTCGGCCTTAACATGTTGGTAATTTGGGCACTCCTCCACAAACTTAGATATATCTCGCTACACACCTTCCCACCAATAGATCTCCTTGACATCATGATACATCTTGGTGGAACCTGGATGAACGGAATACTTCGAGCCATGAGCCTCTGCAATAATATTAGGTCTCAGATTATCAATAATGGGCACATAGAATCTGCCCTGGTATCTAAGCACACCATCCTGAGTCTCTAAACTCCATGAGTATTGGGTCGAGATGCTGCTTAGATTTAACATCTACAACAAATGAGGATGCATAACTGGAATGAACTGTAACACCCTGACTTAGTGTATCTACAAGTCGTACACCTAACCTAGCCATTTAGTGCACCTGTTTAATCATCTCCTTCTTCTCATCATCAATATAAGACACACTACCATGCTCAATCGACTCGAAGCATCGGCCACTACATTGGCCTTACCTGGGTGATAGTGGACACTCATGTCATAATCCTTGAGCAGCTCTAGCCATCTTCTCTAACGTAGATCATCAATTCTGGGAAGTGGGTATTTCTTCTTTATAGTGACTTTGTTTAGTTTCTGATAATCGATAAACAGTCTAAGAGTTCCATCATTTTTGTTAACGAACAACACTAGAGCACCCCACAGGAATATGCTCAGCTGGATGAAGCCCTTATCAAGTAGATTTTTTAACTGCAACTTTATCTCTTTGAGTTCAGCTAGAGCCAATCTATAGGGAGGAATGAAAATTGGCTTGGTGTTGAGATGTAAGTCAACACCAAAATCAATTTCGCCTTGAGGAGGAATTCCTGGTAAATCCTCCGGAAAGACATCTTGAAATTCATTCACTATGGAAACAGAGTCTATGGAAGAAAATTAATGTTCTAAGTCATTGACTCTAACTAAGTGGTATATATACCCCTTAGATATCATCTTATTTGCTTTAAGATGGGAAACTACTTGGCCAGTTGGATTTGAACTACGCCCTTCCCATTCCAGTGCTAACTCATTAGGAAACTAAATCCTTACTACCCTGTTTCTATAGTCTATGGTAGCATGGAATTTATGGAGACAATCCATACCACAAATTATATCAAAGTCAACCATAGTTAATTTTATTAGGTCATCCAAGGTAACTCTATCAATCACAATTATTGGGCAATATCTATATACTCTTTCAGCTCTAATGTTCTCTCCTATGGAAGTACTAACTAGAAAAGGTTCATGCAAGATCTCAAATAGCAAGTAAAATTTACTAGCTACTAAAGGAGTAACAAAAGACAAGGTGGATCCTGGATCTAACAATGCATACACAGGAAAAGAAAAGACATGCAAATTGCCAGTACCACATCAGTTGACTTCTCCTGGTCCTCTCTACATTTCAAAGCATAGAACTCGTTCCTCTTGGGAGGCTCGGCTGCAGCAGTAGGATAAGGCCGAGGCGGATTATCTCACTTGGCCTTATTATTCACATGTGGGCAGCCCTTGATCATATGCCCACTCTTGCCGCACCCATAGCAGGAATTAGAACATACAAGGCACTTACCTCTATGCAAACGACCACACTTACCATACGACTTTCCGTCACGCTGGGCATTTCTATCATTGCCCTTATTTAGGCCAGACTTGCCCCCTTTGGCAATAGTGTTCCTGGAAGAAGTAGGATTACCTTAGTGCTAGTTCCCCTTGTTGAACTTGGGCCTGTCCTGATCTCTAAACAAACTCCTACCTGTGCTAGAATCAGCCTGATCCGAGGGTGTAGGCTTCTTAACTTCTCTGCCTTTCTTCTCCGACGACTCTCCTCCACCTGTTGTGCATGTACCATCAACCTAGCAAGGTACATGTTATCATGTAACATGACTGCCCGACATTCCTCCTCTAGATCCTTTGATACACCAGTCACAAACCTGCTTATCTCATCCCTACTATTGGACAACAGGGAAGAAGCACATTTGGAAAGTTTAACAAACTTCAAAGAGTATTCCTTGATTGCCATACCTCCCTAACGCAGGTTGATGATGTCCTCAACCTCAGCCTCTCTCTTGTCTCTGGGAAAGAACCTCTAGGAATGCAGTCTTGAGAATGTCCCAAGTGATGGGGACTTTCCCTGGTGCTCGGCCATCTACCCACATCTTCTACCATACCTGAGCTGCATCCTTGAGCAGGTATGCAGCCAACTCAGCCTTTTCCTTTTAATTAACATCCATAGCACAGATAATCTTGTAGACCTAATCCACAAACTTCTGGGGAACCTCATTGGTTCTAGATCCAAAGTAGACTAGAGGATTCATCCTGGTGAAATCTCTCTGTCTTCTAGCCATGGTGCTAGCATGTGGGTTCTCCATGGGAGCACCCTCTCTAGTGGCCTGGGCTGTGATAGCATGTGCCTAAGCATTGATGGCTTGGGCCATCTGAACAACTGCTTCTCTCACTTCTCCATCCGTCAACGCAACTGGGTTGACAGACACTTAGACTCCAGCAGCTGGGGCTTGAGAAGGAGCTTGGTTTCCCACAGTAGCTTCTTCTCCAACTCTCTTGCCTGTGTTTCTTTTTCTATTCATTTTTCTACATACGCAAGCTAGAATGACACAAAATGTCAAAACTCTACGCAACACGATAAAGAGTAGAAAAAGGGAATATTCCTAACATCACTAAGTCTCTAAGTCATGGTTGTGGTGCACTTCACAACCATAAGCTAGAAACTACGCAACATGGTTGTTTTGAGACTTAGTTCCTAGGTAATTTACCCGCATGCTCTGATACCAAGTTTGTTACACCGGTGTCCTAGACCCTAGATGAGATCGGTGTTGTTAACCACTCAGTGGTCACAAACAAGCCTCTTCTTAGCCTTCATCACAATCATATAGTTAAATTTAGCAGAAAATTTAAAACTTTTTAACTTTGTTGAAGTGTACTTGGACTTCATATAATTTCTGCATAAGAGTGATATACTAATAACTCAAACTAAACACCCATCTATTAGCATATTGAACAATCGAAATGAAGAAATTACTATATCATTAATAGTTGCAAAACCAACCTTAATAGAGAATATTGAAAAAATGTTTGAAAGGAAACGCTAGGGACAAAATCCACTAGCTATGTCTTATCTTCTAAAGCTAGAATATAAAGCGTAGACATTCTCAAACTCAAGAGGACCTACCAATGTCTAGAGGTACTAGTCCCAACCGCTTCAATTGATCTTCAATCTTCTTCAAGGACCTACACCTATAAAAATAGTAACTGTATATGGGTTAGTACACACTTATACTAAGTATCGGTGTATGCACATAAACACATAACGACTATTCATGATCAAGGAAAGCTCTTCTTATAGCAACATGCCATTTTTGGAAAATGAAGTCACTTTACTTTCCTAATTTGTTATTTACGAATCATGCTATGAATATGACATAGTTTCATGCATTTAAAGAACATAACTCATTTCTATATGAACATAAGACCTTGGAATTATAAACATAATTTTAGAACAACTCCAACAAAAATTAATATTTTTCTACCTTTTAGGCCGACATCACCTCTCCCTAGACTTAGTTTATTTTTCAGTCTTTTCTTCTTTTTGTTATTTAGTTCAATGATCTCCTTTGATCCTATATTTTAATTATGAGTGCAATGATTCATTGTTGTCCCATTTTTTACAATGAATCAAGTAGGTAATCCAAAAGACTTACAAAATGATTGGACTACCCTACGTACAAGTTATTATTTCCATTCTTGTTAAATTGGGCATGCAGTCTTTATATTCCAATCTTTATTGGATATGACCTTTATTTGATCATTTTCATAGTATAAAGATGTTGGGACACATATTTATTTGATATATAAGATTTGTATGGCTTAGTCATTGGCCAAATCTATATCATATTTTGAAAATAATATTGCTAACAAATTTATTGGCATAATCCAAACTTTCACTAAACATTTATCATGAGAATACCAATAGGCAAGTCAATTAACTTAATGTATATACTGTTGTAAGCTCATAATTTTAAGCAAGCCAACTTTTAACATTTGACTAGCTTATAAGAACTATATCATCTTCTCAAACAGAACTAGCATTACAATTTTTCTTATCTTATGTAAATGATACTCTAATCATACGGATCTAACCTATAGGTCTCATTTGACATCATCAAATCATAGAAACCTACATATAATGATCAGTTAGAACAACATACAACCAACATGCTCGAGATTTTGATTATACATACTACTGGAGTTCAAATAAGGAGAACTAGGGAGATCAGCATTCGAAAATCTCATTGGGAACAACCATAGTTTATAATTTCATTAATTCAAAATGTTTGAAAAGCCTCCTGGGAAAGGAATCTAAGAGAGAAAACTCATACCTTACTGTAGAAATGAATCTAAGAAGATCACCCTGTACCTTTCAAGAAAATCATGAAGAATCGCCTTAAAATCGCCTAAGGAGAATTGATATGTTTTTCTTACGTTTGTTCACTATTTTTACAAAGTGAGTTTCTATTTAATAAACGTGAGTCTATATATTAGGAACTTAATATTAATAATTCAACTTAGGCTAATTAACTTAATTAAATAATCAATTAGATAATTACAATAACGCCCCTTATAAATTGACTAAAAATAGGAGAGCATTTGACTTAGCCAAATCTGAAAATTTTCTAAGGGTTCGAGTTTAACCATGATTTTTAATTAATTAATTAAGTTTCTAATTTAATTAATTAAGTTACCTTGGGTAATTACTAAAGTACCCCTAAGTCATTAGGACCATAACAAACATCTTTGGACCATCCTAGGTTAGTACTAAGATGTTTCTTTAGTTAGTTACTTGGCTAGTGTCATTCGGTTAGGTCTTAGGATTTTGGGTACACTAGTTAGTTTATTTTAGTTAATCCTAGGTTAGTTAGATAGTTAGGTAACTTATTTAGAGCCTAGGATTGGTTAGAAAGCTAGGTGACACATGGCTTGACACGTACACGCACCTTTCTCCTAACCGCCCTAACCGAGTTCGGTTGGGCTTTGTGGTTGGTCTATTGGCAGTTATCAATGTGCTTGCACATATGTTACTATGCACTTCTTGTTCATTTCTTGTCCTCTTATTTTCCCAAGGATCCTCACTATGTTCTTGGGTACTTTTTAATCAACATGATCATTTTGAATGATAATATGCTATGGTACCTAGGCTTGACACTTGGATGCCTCGTACCTAATGTGTGTAACCTATGAAATCAGAAATTTTAGCTTAGGGTCTTCATTGCATGTACGATTCCTAAACAAGGTCGGATTGGAGCACTTGAACATCAAAGTATATCTTAATACATAGAAATTGTCTAACACCCATAAGTCAATATTCTCTAACATGCCCTATATTACTCAATATTTCGCATTGGGATACCTTAAAACCTAATAGACTCTTCACTAGACAAGTACATTTTCTAGAATGTTACATGAAGGATCGAGATCGCCGATCCATTCGACGTGTCGCCGAATCACCCTTTTCTGGCCAAGTTGACAAAATACAAAGGCTATGGTTCAGGAACTTTTGGGGAACTTGAGGATTTCTTAGAGAGTCATTGAGTGGCTATTGTGAGCTCCAGCTTCTCTTTTCTTTAGCTTTTCCATCATTTTCACTCTTTTTAACATTGTAATGCTCTCAACTTATTTTTAAACCTTAGTTGTTTAATCTCAACACATTAACCTCACTTATGAGCACAAAATCGGGATAAACGACGCTAATTCATTTAGTGGTAAGCCTTAAATAAGAGAAATTTCCGACTCATCAACACCCCCAAAATTAAACTTTTTCATGTCCTCAAGTAAAACACTAGATTTATGAGGCAAACATGAATATCTACAAATAGTGTTGTTTGAGACTATACATGAACACACACATCGTTTAATTCACACATGCAATGGTCAATTTGTCACGCCCTTAGCTACCCCCTAGACACGGACACGGGACCGAGGACCACAAATAATCCCAAGCTAACCCTGATGGCAAAATCATGAGCATACTAGAGATAATAAACTGGTGCGGAAGATAAATCATAATTAAAATGAAAAGATGGAGCATACTCATATACTTTAACTGAGATAAATGAAAACAATAATGAATTTCATACAAGAATATATCAACTCAATACCAGTCTAAAACTAATTATGTTTGAAAATACCCTCTAAATGACAAGAAATGTTGGGACAGGCCCCAGATAAAGTCTAGCAAATTAAAACTAAAAGACTAAAAATATTGAACATAAAATCATAATTATTGTCTTAGGAGAATCAGGACTCACCATTGATTCAACTGAACTAGAGATCGGGAATCGATCTAAGTGTGATTTGGATACATAAGTGATTCCCCACGGAGGGGACTGACAACCTACTTGGCTAGTAGTTCTTAGACTATTTGGGTACACTAAACACTAGGGCCAACTCGGTATTAAGCTACTCCGAATGAATTTAGTGGTTAACTGATTATGACTAAGTTTATTTAGATATTTGATAGCTCAAACCGAACATGCAAATTGAGAATGCAATAATTACTGTGATAATGATGCTTTAATAATTGAGGCATATATATCTAAAGTAACTGAAATATCTGACCTAGCATGTGTAATTCTTGAACTAAAGAAATATATAACTAGGGTTCTGAATTTATGCATTAAAATTAGTACTAACATGGTAATATGATTTGGATGATATAACTAACTAATTCATAATAATCTGGTGAAGTTCTAGAAACCCTAGGTCTAATCATGATAAGGAAATCAGAATCTGATTGATGTCTATGGACCAATAGGTAAAAGGAGCCCACTAGTGAAATCCCACATACCTGGTGATGAATTCCATAAAAAAAATTAGGTTATGTGGATGGAAGTTATGAAACCTTGCTACATTCTTGAACTAGGGTTCTTGACATTTTTCTCTTTTCTTACTTCTTATTTTCTATGTTTTGATTAGTGATTTGACCTAGGTAAGTTTTAGTAATGTTTCCAGGCTTAAGCTGACTAAAAGCTCAAGATTTAGGGTCTAAATAACGTATCTTAGTGGTTAAATAAAATAGAAAATGACCAAAAGACCCCTGAATTAACTACTATCGGAGTGATCGACGGATTGGACAGATAGCCCGTCGTTCAATCTATGGTCCATAGTTCGAGTGTGCTCGACAATCCTTCAGTAAAATGTTCATAAATTTTTACTCAGAGGTTGCATTTTAACAAAATTGGCGGAGTTGGAAAGAGGATTCAATTATATATGATATCATAGATCATAAGACACAAAATTTCTTTTGTGCTAAGAGTTATGCCATTTGAAGTTGAACCAATCAACAATTTCCCTTTAACTAACTGTAACCTTCACCTACGGTTCAAAGGTTCATCTACGAACCGTACTGGGTGATCGTGGTTCATGTAAGAGGTTGGATGACAAAGTCTTGATCCACAACACACCACAGACCGTTGTTTGACTTACGGACATTAGGTTTGTCCGTGGGTCAAGACTTTGCCGATTTTCTGAGCTGGGTTTTTGTGAGGGGTTGTAGTGGTAAACCACAGACCTACATCACGAGTCGTAGATCATACTACGGTCCGTAGATGGAGACCGTAGATTGCACCTGCAATTTCTGAAGAGTTGAACCCTGGTTTGTGTTTTGATACGGGGTGTTACATTATCTCCCTTTGGAAACATTCATCCTCAAATGATTACTAAGCTAGCTAAAATAGAGGGAGATAGCTACAACACCTACGACTAAAGAGTGAGAATTTACTTTTTGACTTAACTGAGCTCCAAGAACAAGAAAACACGCTGAAAATACAAGTACAAACTTAGGGAAAATTATTCTAAGGATGAATGTATGCATGAATGACTGAAGAACTGAAGCGGCGCTATCACCTAAAGTTGGAGAGGAATCGGAAGGAAAGAGGTGATGATACTTGGATTTCATAGATGTTTCTGCTTCACAAGTAGCTCCCTCTACGGAGTGACTCCTCCACAAAACCTTGATTGAAGCTACTTCGTCGTTTCTCAACCTTCTAACCTGATGATCAAGAATCTTAACTGGTACATCCTCAAAAAAGACTATCTTTCACTGCTACACTCTCTAATGGCACTATGGCTGCTGGATCACCCACACACTTCTTTAATAGTTAAATGTGAAAAACTAGATGCACTGCTGCTAATTCAATTAGCAACTCTAACTCATATGCCACATTGTCAACCCTTTTCAAGATATTTTAAGGGCCTACATATCTAGGACTAAGCTTACCTTTCTTGCTAATCTCATCACCGTGCTTATAGGTGACATTTTCAGGAAAACCAAATAACCAACATGGAACTCTAGTTCCCTTCCCCTTACATATGCATAAGATTTCTGACGACCCTGGTCTTTCTTAAGTCTATCTCTAATGAGTTTCACTTTCTCCATAGCATAATGGATTGAATATTATCCTATAAAGTTTTTTTACCTACTTCAAACCAACTAATAGGAGATCTATATCTACGTCATACTGTGCCTCATAATGGGCCATTTGAATGCTGGAATGGTAATTATTGTTGTAGGCGAACTCAATAAGAGGAACGTAATCATCTCAAATGCCCTTGAAATCGATCACACAATATCTCAACATATCCTCTAGGGTCTGAATGGTATGCTCTGTTTGTCAATTTGTCTGCAATAAAATCTGTCCTTAGGTTAACCTGAATACCAAGATCCTTCTGAAATGACTTCAAGAAATGAGATTTAAAATGAGGACCTCTATCCGAGATAATAGACAAAGAAACCCCATGCAACCTCACAATTTTATTAATGTTAATCTTTGCATAGTCCTCCGCCGAATTTGTAGTTTTGACTTCCAAAAAGCTAGAAGACTTAGTCGTCCTATCAATTATCACCCAAATGGTGTCATGTTTTCTTCGAGTATGATGTAACCCTGTGATTAAATCCATATTGATTATTACTAACAAGTAGGAATGTTGATCTCTTGAGTCATACCACCTAGTTTTTTATGTTCTTCCTTGACTTGCTAACAATTTGGGCACTTACTCAAGAAATCTGCTATATCCCTCTTCATGTCATTCCACTAATATACTTCCCGTAAATCGCGGTACATCTTAGTGGAACCTCAATGAATAGAATATCTGGAGTTATGGGTTTTTACAAAATAATATGATGTCTCAACTCATCCATATGAGGAACACAGAATCTACCCTGATAGTGAAGTACACCATCTCCCCCTTAGGAGAAAACCTCCACTCACTGATTATGAATTGCACCCTTAAATTCAAGCAAGATTAGGTCAATGCCTTTCTTTCCCTTAACCTCCACTAGCAAAGAAGATTCTTCCCCATACTGTTACTCCACTATTGATGTGCTCATAAGGCAAACTCCCAAGCGAGTAAGCCGGTGAACATACTTCACTAGTTCCTTCATTTCTTTCTCAACATGGGCTGCACTACCAACAGATAATCTGCTAAGAGAGGTTGCTAGTACATTCGCCTTACCAGGATGATAATGAACACTCATATGATAATCATTAAGAAACTCAAGCCATATCCTCTTGCAAAGATTTAAATATTTCTAGGCGAGCACAAATTAAAGACTCTTATTGTAAGTGAACACATCTATATGAATACCATACAAGTAGTGTCCCTAGATCATGAGTGCAAACACCACTACTTGAAGCTCGAGGTCATGAGTTGGATAGTTCTTTTCATGCACTTTAAGTTGTCTAGAAGCATAAGCTATAACTTTATCTCGGTGCATCAACACACAATTTAGGCCAAATCTGGATGCATCACAATAGATCACATAATTATATGAACCCTCTCGCAGAGTTAAGACAGGAGTTGTAGTCCATCTATTTTTCAATTATGCAAAGCTTTTCTAACATTCATCTCACCATTGAAACTTAACCATCTTTTGAGTCAATCTAGTCAATGGTGAGGCTATGAATGAAAGTCCTTCCACGAACCTTTTGTAAAAACAAGGTAGACCTAAGAAATTTCTAATATTTGCAGCAGATGTAGGTCTGGGCCATTGTTTCACTGCTTCTATCTTTTGTGCATTCCCTCACTAGATACAATGTGACCAAGGAAAGCAACGAATTACAACCAGAACTCACATTTCTAAACTTAATGAATAACTAGCAATCTTTCAGAGTCTACAGAACAACTCTCAAATGACTCACATGTTCTTCTTCAATCTTAGAGTAAATGAGGATATCATCTTAAAGACGATTATGAGCGAGTCCAAGTACTATTTAAACATTGTGTTTATCAAATCCATGAAAGCTACAGGAGAATTGATTAGTCCAAACGACATATCCACAAATTTGTAATGACCATAGCAATTTCTGAAGGCTATTTTTGGAATGTCACTATCTCTGACTCTAAGCTAATGATAACTCGATCTGAGGTCTATGTTTGAGATATGACTAAAACCTTGAAGTTGGCCAAAAAATTCATCAATCCTGGATGGGATAATTATTCTTGATTGTTACCTTGTTCAATTTTCTAGAATCAATGCACATTTTGATATCAAAGATCAATCCTTCTTATTTCTGAACAACACTAGTGCATCCCCATGGCGAAATACTAATTTTAATGAAGCCCTTACCTAGAAGGTCTTTCAACTGATCTTTCATTTCTGTAAGCTCTCTTGGATCCATTCTATAAGGAGGAATAGAAGTAGGTTGGTATCTAGAAAGAGATCAATTCCAAAGCTGATTTCCTTTGGGGAGGAACTACTAGAAGATATTTAGGAAACACTTCTGGCAACTCACTAACTACAAGAACCAACTCATGAGTTGGGGTTTCAGAGCTAGAATCCTTAACCCAAACTAGATAATAGAGATAACCCTTAGGGATCATCTTTCTGGACATAAGGTAAGAAATAAATCGTCCCATATGCACAAATCTACTACCCTTCCACTCTAAGAGTGGTTCGTATGGAAACTGAAAAAGAACAATCATACTCCTACAATCGATTGAGGCATAACAATAATGTAACTAATCCATGCCTAGAATGACATCGAAGTCTACCATTTCTAACTCTACAAGATCTATTGAGGTGACATTCTGAGAGACTGTGATAGGGTAATTTATGTTTATCCATCTAGCTATAATTGGGTCACTTACTAGATTAGAGACTCAGAAAGGTTGTGAAAGGGTTTCTAGACTAACACTAAATTGGACTGCTATTTAAAGAGTTACGAAGGAAAGAGTATCCCCTCGATCTAAAAATACATAAACATCAAGGTCAAAGACTTGTAACGTACTAGTGACTACATCAAGAGAACCTTCCTGATCCTGGAAAGCCTGAAGAACATACAACCTTTTCTAGCGTTAACAGCGATCTGTACCGAATGGGTTACCCTAATGGGTCGGGCGACTTGCTGGTGCTACTGAAGTTATAAACTAATCTCTACCATTATGACCTCCTTGACCCTGCCTAGAAGGACAATCCCTCAACCTGTGACCAAACTGATCGCATCCAAAGCATACACTCTTTCATAGGAGACACTCGCCCGTATGGTTATTACCACTCTTTGGGCAAGTGGGGTAAGTATTGGTGGCTAACACTTTCCTGAGACTTAGATCTTGGTTCCCTAATTTTATGATCATACATGTTCTTGGAGGATGGAATACTAGTTGTTGAAGGGGTTGGGGTTGAAAAATTTTGCAGACTATGTGAGTGATTTCCACCACCCGATTTCTCCTGAGAATAGCCATATTTGTCCGTCTTATCCTTATTTTGCTTCTTGGACTATTCCCTAAGCTTATCACCCTCAACCTACTGAGCATGAATCATAAGTCTAGACATGTTCATATCACCCAGTACCATAACAATTCTGCACTCATTTTTCACCGAATCTGACACTCCATAAAAGAACTTATTCCTCTAAGCCCTGGAGTCAACAACAATGTGAGGAGCATACCTGGAGAGTTGGTTAAACTTCATCCCAAACTCTTGGACTGTCTGTTAACCATTCATTAAGTTCATAAATTCCTGGGCCTTTGCTTCTCTCAACTCTAATGGAAAAACCCTGTCCAAAAAAGGTCTCACTAAAGCAATCCCATGTAATTGGAGCTGTATCTGTACCCTTATTTTCCTTTTACTGAGTGTACTAGATATGAGAAACATCTTTAAGCTGGTATGGTGCCAACTCAAGCCGATTATTCCCAGTGAACTGCATCACCTCAAAGATCATCTAGATATCATCTAAGAAATTCTAAGGATCTTCACTAGTTTGTGATCCTAAGAACTCGGACAGATTAATATAAGCAAATTCACGGACCCTTGCTGCTGCTAATCTACCATTAGCATTTGCATAAGCTTGAACCCGGTTATTCTAATGGCCACACTCCTAGCCAACATCTAAATGTTGTTCCTGAACTTAGAATTGGAGACTTCCTGATCTGGGAATGGAGGAGTTGCATTTGCATTCCCGGAATTCACATTCCAGGCTTTACGTCTTTGAGGAGGCATGTTCTGAAATGTAGATCGTCAAGTTAGAATGGAATTAGATCATACCTTATGCACGATAAAAGTAACAAGAAAGATAAGTTTTCCTAAAACACTTTGTAGCCTCCCTCTCGTTAGATGTGGTGCACTTCACACCCATGAAAAGCTCTCTACTTAGTGTGGCTTTTCAGACATCCTAGGACTTTTAAACCTTCTGCATTGGTAGAAAGTTTATCGAGCTACCCCTGAGATACGGACACATGACCTATGACCATAAGTGATCCTTAGCTAACCTTACTGGCATGATCAAGAGCATACTAGAGATAATAAACTGCTACGAAAGCTAAATCCTAATTAAAATGAAAAGATGGGGAATACCCATATACTCTAACAGAGATAAATGAAAACAATGATGATTTTAAAATAAGAAGATATCAACTTAATACCAAGCTAAAACGAGCTATATTTGAAAATAGCCTCTAACTGACTAGAAATGCTCGGACAGACCCTAGATAATTCTAAGAAAACTAAAACTAATTGACATACAAATAATGAAAATAAAACCATGACAATTGTCCTTGGAGAATGAGGACACACAACTGATTATGCTGAGCTGGAGATAGGGAATCGATCTAAGCGTGATCTGGATACTGAGATCCTGAACATTCATAACGAGAAGATGTAGCACACATATGCTCAATACTTAAAAGGTATTGAGCACATAGGATAAAGTAAAGCTGAAATAATGCATAACTGAACATAGTAATAAAGCAATGATATAATCTAAACAAGATATAGTTTATAAATGTTGAGATCACTTAATGTAGTGAACAATTTATGACATGCTGAAACTAAATACTGGATATACTAATAAATGGTCAATGCAATGGAATCTGATTGAACTATGGGAGCTGCAAATAACCAATAATAAAACCACGTGAGCTAAATGTGGAGTCCAATGTATATGTCACATTGAGAGGACCCAATATGCCCCGCGATGGGTATAAAGACATGATGTCGTGGTCACTTAAATGATGCTCATAGAGGGACATACAACCTATATGGCTAGTAGTTCTGGGACTTTTGTGTATGTTAAACCCTATCCCAACTCGGTATTATGCTACTCCCAATGAATTTAGTTGTTAACTTATTATCACTAAGATTATGTAAATATTGGATAGCTCAAACTGAACATGCAAACTGAGAATGCAACAATTAATCTGATAATGATGCATTAATAATTGAGGCATATATATATGAAGTAACTGAAATATCTGACCTACCGTGTGTAGTTCAAGAACTAAAGATATACATAGCTAGAATTCTGAAATTCATGCAATAAAGTTAGTAATAACATGGTAATCTGATTTGGAACATATAACTAACTAATTCATAATAATCTGCTGATATTCCGGAAACCCTAGGTCTAATCATGATAATGGAATGAAGAATATGACTGATATCTAGGGACCCAATCGGTGAAAGGAACCCAATAGTGAAATCCCAAATACCTGGTGATGAATTACATGGACAAATTTTTAGATTATGGGGCTAGAACTAATGGAACCTTGCTGCATTCTTGACCTAGGGTTCTTGACCTTTTCTCCTCTCTTGCTTCTAATTTTCTTTGTTTTGATTAATGATTTGACTTAGGTAAGTTCTAGTTATGTTTCTAGGGTTAAACTGACAAAAAACTCATGAATTAGTTTCTAAATGACGTATCTTAGTGGCTAACTGATATAGGAAAAGACCAAAACACCCCCGATATAATGTCTGCATGAGTGATCGATGGGTTAGAATGACGGGACATCGTTAAATCTACGGTCCGTAGGTTGGGTCTGCAATTTGAGTTTGCTCGACATACCTTCACTAAAATGAGCATAACTTTTTACTAGGAGGTTGGATTTTAGTAAACTCAGAGGCGTTGGAAAGAAATTAAAATATCTCTCATATCATAGTTCATACGACACCTAATTCTTTTTGTGCGAAGATTCATGACCATTTGAAGTTGGCTCAATTAGAAATTTCTCCCTAACTAACTGCTAACCTTCACCTACATTCAGTAGGTCCATGTATGGACCGTACTACTTGATAGTGGTTCATGTTAGAGGCTGAGTAACAGGGTCTTGATCCACGGACACATACCACGGACCGTGGTCTGACTTACGGACTATAGGTTTTCTCGTGGGTCGAGACTTAGTCGATTTTTTTAGTTCGTTTTTGCTGAGTGGTTGCAGTGGTGAACCACGAACCTACAGCACTGTCCGTAGATAAGACTAAGATCCGTAGGTGGCGATCGTAGATTGCACCTACAATTGTTTAAAATCTAAAATATGTCATGCTTTTGGATATGGGGTGTTACACAATTGTTCACTAAAAGTTTCGAGTTGTGACTAGCCATCATCAAATATAGTTCAACCTCATAATGCCTTCTTTAGATGCTTATCTATGCTCAACACGAGTATTCAAATGCACTCACATAAAAATTGATTTCATGCTCTCACAAAGCCAATCATGAATACAATTTAGCAATTGAAATCAACTTTCACACTCCCAATGAGAAAAACAAGCACGATTTTACCTAGAGGCTTGCCTATATTTTGCAACCAATACATCACCCGACTCATGAAAGATAAAAAAGGTCTTTCAAGTCTTGTAATTTGGCTGAGTGTATGGGTATGGAAATTTTTACCTAGTGATTACTACCTTGTTGAAGCATTGCTCAAATTTCACATCTTCTTTTTCTCTTTAATCCTTTTAATATTTTACGATTCATCCTTGGCCTATTCAATCACAGAAAAATTTAGGTATATCTTGTCGAACAACACTTTTAATTTTTACAACCTTGCTCAATGGATACAATTTTAATCATTTCTTTTTCTCTTTTTAGCTTTTACTCTCTTAATTTAATGGAGGGTTTCCATATTTTTCTTTAATGTAAGTTTCCAAGGATGAGCTTCATAAACTTCTTGCTTGATTTCTTTCCTCATTCTTACCACTCCCCCAACTTTGGCTTTTGCCTATGTTCTCTATTCAAACAAACCAATGCTTCACGTAGGTTTTATGCGGAGAATAAGGACATTTTTGGTCAAGTTTCAACCAAAGAAAAGATTAGGCTCAAATTGTTCCAAACTAGGTTCACACTGTAACACCTCAGGTATTAGCGATTGTCATTTTTCGCTTACAAAAGGCTAGATGGCTAAATTTGTGAATTTAACCGTAGAATCGCGTGCGGTTTTATAATTTCATATTTTAATTGGAATTTTAAAAAAGAAATAATTACCTTCAAGAAAATTTATTCAATATCCATGAACATTTCTTTAGTCACGGTATATTTGCGCATGTATTGTTTGAAAGAAATTTCGTCATTTATGAATATTTTAATTAAAATAGTAAGTCTATTTATGATATGAAATTACTATTGTAGGTGATATATTTTATTTGAAATAATTTTCTAGTAATTAAGAGATATCCAAAGAATTTTATTATATCTATTATCATGAGCCTATGCAATGCCCGAATGCTTAGTAATGAGAAAAAGATTTAAATGGTTTTGACGCCTCCACGTTTAGGAAAGGTGGGTTGGACACATTTTGTTTTAAATTATGGGATGCTTCCACTTCCCACCTTAATATATTATTTAATTGTTATGTGTTTTACAATATAACATATATGTAGAAATCTTGCCAGATAAAATTCCTCTCTCTCTCTCTGTAAATTTGCATATGATAAAGTGCTTATTTTCTTTAACTATACATTAGTGAGTTATAACAAAAGTGAACCATTTATTTGTAAGCTGGCATTATAGATATGTATGTATGTGACTATGTCCTGAATTTCATTCTTGTCAGTAAGCTAGTGCTATATCATTTTTTTGGCTTGTCTACCTTTGTCTATATGAGTTGTTATATTACCCTAATGGTCTAGGATTAATATTTTAGATGTTATGCTACCCTACCTGATAGGTTGAGTTAGTGATACATCTCAATGTCTAACTCGATTGCATGAGGTGGCGAGTTCTAGTCATGCCTCCTCTAGTTTGGAGTGTGACATACACACACAAGGAAGTAACACAAAGGTATAGCAATTAAGTGCACTATCAAAACTTCATGCCTAAGATCATTTCCTTCATTTAAAAAAGTTAGTCAATTGGACTAAGAGGCAAGTTATATGTATCGCCCTGCACAAATTTTAATTAAATGTCATTATGTAAATACAATCATTGATCATAACTCCAAAAGTTAAGCTCCCATGCAACAATAATTACAAGACTTTGCTCGACAATACAACTAGTCAAAATGAGATTTTAAGAGTTCCCACATGACTGATGCAACTCAAATTGCCTCTTTAGACTTGCACAAACATGTCGTTCATGAAGAGCACTATTCAAGTCATCGATATTGATCGTTCCCAATACTCAAATATAAAAGACAACAACAGTAAAATACAATCACACAGTCAGGACAAAAACCAATTTAATTATTCAAACATTCATTCACATGTAGGCAACTAGGAGAAGATTGAATGAAAACACTAAACAATAAATATCCAATAAATAAAATAAAAACAAGAGGCTACGTATAAAATAAAAATAAGAGGCTAGGTATAAAAATACCTTCGCCAAACCCCACCCCCTAAAAACAAACAACACACTGTCCTCAATATTGTTTCAAAAGAGTTGAATATATCAAAATTAAACTAAATGGAGGGAGTGTAAAAATACCCCTGCCAGGCTAGAGGTGAAATCTGCACATTTGGTGTGACCTGAATCTGGGTAAAAATGCTTGTCTCAAATCTAAATCTAGAGGTCTATGACACTATCTCCAATGTGGAATGAGATTCGCTTGAGCCAATAATGGGTGTGTAGCCACCCATACCAAATTTCTCAGCAAGTCCTCTAGATCGTTGAACACTGAGTCCTCACGAGCCTCTAGCTTCTTCTCATATGTGTTTGATGTGTCGATCTTTGAATGATCATCAGATGTTATGGGATCTACAACAAAAGTAGACAGAGGGATCTCAGGAATAACTGGCATAACCACACTGGGATCCTCGGGAATATCAACATTTCCCACAACATAGGGATATCAGTGGACTTCATCTCATCCACATCATGTCGTAGATCAGTATTATCATCCTTCAAAGTTTTCACATTTAGAGATACAATCAGGCATCTAGCATACCTCTACTCGTCGGTGTGGGCATCCAATTCTGCCAGATGGTCCATGATCATCTTCTATCGTTCTCTCAACTCCTCCCGAATGGGAGCCAATGCCGCAGCTATTGCTCAATCTATCATCTAAGGCAGACCGATCTCAACACTAGAGGCCCTAACATCGTCCTAAAAAAAGGTATCCTAATTTATATACCATCGCATGTTTCAAATTTTATTCATCTTGTATTCCTAAGATACTTTAGAACAATACTTTGAAGAACTTGATAAGACAAAACAAAGTTTAAGAATATTTTGACAACTAGAAATTTAAAACTAGTAGAGAAATTAGAATCATAAACAGATTAGAAAAAAAAAACAAAATAGTTTTCGTAAAGAAGAATTATCTTAAATCCGTATTTAAAGAATCTTACTGATTCCAACAATTTTTTTAGAAACACAAAGTTACGAAAGTTTAATGAACCAGTGAAGATTAGAAGAATATAAATTAATTTACAAATTTAAAATATGTAACACATACAAAAATCAGGAAAAAAATAGAAAGAAGATCAAGCCCACTGAATGAACAGTGTCCCTTATGAAATTATTCCCCTATAGTATCAAAGGTTTGATTTGGAATATGTCCTCCTATGATTGAAGGATGTCAATTACCTGTGCATTGATACCCAAAACGCTTGTGTCAGTGAGCCACTCAACGGCAGTAAAGTACACTTAGAATACTAGATTTAGTAGTACTAGTAGAAGAATTCCAAAATTTTATATATAAAATGAGAGGAAATCCCTAAATTTATAGAAAACAAATGGTAGTGAGAAAAGGTTCTTATTGCGCCTTACCGGAGAGATCACAAACCTTTGAAAAAGTCACAAACTTTAATAAAGGTCTTTTCTTAAAAGTTGCACCTTTTAAGAAAAGTCGCAACGTTTTAGAAAAGTCCAGCTTTATAGAAAATTCATAACTTTTCAAAAAAGTCACAACCTTTTATAAAAGTCCCAACTATTTATAAAAGTTGTATATTTTAGTTTTCCATTCACATCTTTTAAAACCCAGCAATCCCCCGATGGATGGCGAATAACTCCAAGACAAAGAATTAGACCAGTATGAGTACCTCAAAAGCAAGAATTAGTTGAATATAGATAAGTAGGTTTCCCCTTGGACTTTCCATATTGAACATATTTCAGATATGCTCGATCAATCGATAGATGTGATATCTTTGATCCGTCGAGCTTTGGTGTATACCTAGACAAGCATATGTCACACAATTAACTCTTTACAGTTTATGGTTCTTACTGTTGTGTTTGTTTCAGCCATGAACACCTCCTTGTTTCATGAGTGTATGGAGAATAATATTTGACAATAATTTTTTTTGAAGCAGCTTACACTTCACACTCACATAGGTTATTTCTAACTTTTTTATCGCGTAGAGACACTATTTGGTCAACTCTGTCAAACTTAGCAAAACATTAAAACAATTAAGCTTTATTAAATTATTAACAAGCCTTAATGTTTGATCCTTTTACCTGAGCATTGTCTTAATCATGAGAATGGATAGACTTGATTTACAATGTTGAACTGTCATTCACAACTTTTTCTTTCTCCTTGAATCTAACTCTTCAGATTTCCAGTCTGCTAGATAGATTTACGATCATGATGACTTGTCCTGGGCCATAAACCCATTCTCTTAGATGATACTTAAACTTTCCATCTTTATAGGACTTTTTGTAAGTGGATCCAACACATTATCCTTTGACTTTACATAGTCAATTCTGATAATTCCACTAGAGAGTAGTTTTCTAACGGTATCATGTTTGTGTCCTATATGACGAGACTTTCCGTTATAGAACATGTTTCATGCCCTACCTATTGCATCTTGAATACCAAAGTGTATGAATACTAATGACAATGGTTTGAGCCAAAAAAGAATATTTATCAAATAATTCTGGAGTCTTTCAACTTATTCACTGAGCTTATCTTGAGCACCTAGATCAGAGATCACTATAGAGCTAGCTAGCGATACATATCTCTTTTGAAATATTTCCAAGAGACTGCTCCTCTACCAAGATTAAATATATATCCACTAGTGGATTTTACTTTATTTTTCTGATGATCAAATTTGCATCCCTATATCCTTTCAATACTTCTTGATATTGTTATAATGAAAGACATAGTTTTAAATACTTTTAAATACTCCACAACTGTATTTATTGCTATCTAATGAGTTTGATTGGGATCACTTGTGAACCAAATCAGTTTATTAATAGTCAAATGCTATATCTGATTCGCACACTTCATAATATACATCATACTTCCCAATACTCTACCATAATTAAATTCTGTGTCACTTTCGTTTTCACTCTTTGGAAATGAAAAGCTCACATTTATTGGAGAATTAACAATATTGACATCCAAATATTCGAACTAGTCAAGTACCTTTTAAATGAAATGAGACCGTGAAAATGCAAAACATTACGAAGTTCTAAAGATTCTTAAACCTAAGTTCACATCAGCAATTCCAAGGTTTTTCATTCCAAACTTGCTTTCTAGCATACGTTTAGTAACATTTATGTCACTAGTGTCTCGATTGATGATCAACATATCACCAATATACAAACAAGCACTGACCTTGTGATTTTAATATGAACACATTTATTACATCCATTAGCCAGCATGGTCTACTCAAATTTATTATGTCATTGTTTGAATGTTTGTTTTAGTCCATAATGTGACTTTAAAAGTTCGTACATTTTTTTTTACGAGGAACCACAAAACCCTCGGCTTGTTCCATGTAATCTTCTTCCTCCAATTCTCAATTTTAAGAGAGTTGTTTACACATTCGTTAGATGAACGTGGAGGTCATGTATCACATCTAACAAAACTAACATTCAAATGAATGTAATTCTAGTCACTGGCGAGTATGTATCTAAAAGATCAAGACCTTGTTTTTGTCTAAAACCTTTGACAAAAAGTCTTGTTTTATATTTTAAACTGTTCCATTGACTTTCATTGTCCTTGAGGATTCACTTTGAACCCAAAGGTTTATTTTTTGGACGAAGATCAACTAACTTCAAATAGGATTGCTCAAGACTGAACCAATCTTACTATTGACCCCATCGGTCCAAAAGTTTGAGTCGACTGAAGACACAAGAAATTTAAAAAAAATCATATTCGAAAGAAGTAGATATCCTTTGACATTTACTATGCCTCTGAATCTCTTTATTAAGTACATTCTCTTCTTGTTCTTTGAAAGGTCGTTAGACCTTCCACTAGACTATTTAAGCCTAAGTTTACAGGCCACGGCCTTAGACCCTATGTTAATCATTTTAGGAATAGGATCTTGGACTTTGGATAGAAACTCTTATACTTTGAAATATTTCAAGTTGGATTTCCTTCCTCTCCATTTATCCTATGGAATAGATTGTGTCCTTAACAAACAAAAATGCTTACTTTATGAAAAAGACAAACCTTTTTGTTGTTCCCTTTTGTAGTAAGGATAGTTCCTCCTCAAAAGTTTTGTGGTGACCCCAAAATTATAAATAATGCATCCATCATATCTTTTAATGTCAGTTTTTCATTAGATTGAGGTGAATAGGGCAGTAGTTTTTTGTATAATTCCACTTTTCAAACACATTTCTGCAAAATAAGATTTATACTCTCTATCCCTATCACTTCTTATCTTTTTCCCAACTGATTTTTTACTTCAATATTATATTGTCTAGATGTTTCTATTGCTTCAACCTTACCATTAAGCAAATAGACATAATCCTTTCTAATGCAATTGTCAATATAAGTAACCAGATACTTTTTTTCATCACGAGATGGTATTGACTTCATATCACAAATGTCAGTGTAAATCAATTCTAACAGATTAGAATTCCTTTCAAGAGATTTATGAGAAAGCTCACCATACTTAGATTCCAAACAAACTTGACATTTTTATTTGTTACACTCAAAGTTAGACAAAACATCGAAGTTGAACAATTTTCCTTACGAGGTTTTTTAATTGACATGCTCTAAGTGTTCATGTCACAAACTTTGACTCAAGCAAGTAAGAACAAATAAAAGTATTGAGTTTGAAAAGATATTCGTGAGGTAGCTTTATTCTCAAATATTTTATTCCAACTTCTTACAATTTGTGTGATACAAACATTGTTTAGATTTAGCACCTTGTAAAATATCCTTTACATAAGGACCTTTCCATAATTTTCAGTTTCATTGTTATAGAACTATCCTTGAACAAAATTTCATCGGGTCCAATAAAGGTGTTATAGTCCAAATGCTTCTTTTACAAAACATGACAAATGAATATTCACAAATATTCATGTCTATAGAAATAATTATATGTAATACACATATCTTTACATTTAAAAAATCACAACATTTTAAGTGAAACTTTTTCATAAAAGAACTCAATCATTTTGAACAAGGATAAATATAATTTGGTGGTTTCATACTACTAACACCATAAACTAGTACTAGAGAAACTCAACAACCACAATATCATATATACTCTAAGAATTTTGTGGGTCTAACATAATACAAAATTATCATTGAATTTCATATCTTTTTCTCCAAAATTAAATTACACCCCAAGTCTAATTTTATTTTTATCATTAGCAAAGAACTCCCACATTTTAAATGTGATCTCAAAATATTTTTCAAGTATTTGAAAATAGTTTTTCTACAAATTTTCCCAGACTATCAAAATGTCATTGGCAATATGAAACCTTTTCTGAAAATATTATTCTGAGAATGAATTATAGAGTTCAATTCCCTTTGACAATCTTTACATAGTGTCAAAGTTCATTCCACAATACCAACTCTAAGTCACTGGTCTATTTCCTCTATCACAAATAGACATACCACTTAGTATTTAGAATGTTTCTATATAACAATCAAATTTATAGAAAATCAAAAGTACAACATAGAATTAGTAGGTGAAGTTTTCATATTCTTCAAATCAATTGCATAGTTTAATTTATTAAGAGTAGAAAACTACAAAAGTTTTTAATCCTCAAAATAATCAGATACAATCAAATTAACAAGGAATACAAAACTACAAAAGTTTTTATTCTCCAAACGGAATTAAACATATATTTTATCACATAGATATGTTTTTATTTTCAAATAGTCTTATAACTTTAACATTTTTACATAATATTTTATCAAAAAAATGTGCATCGCTCATTTTGCAAGCGAAAGAATTTTAAAGGCAACACTATTCGCCAAGCAAAATTCATTCTACAACTGTAACACCCTAGAAATTTTTTTCGAACTAAGACTTGAGTCGTTAATCATAGTGAGTGAGATTTCACCAAGGAATTAAAAAAGTTCTTAAGTATTAAGGTCAGTTTACTAGATTAGCACCTTGAGTCCCAAAAAGAATTAAATTGGAAATAGCAAAACCTGAAGTTAAGCTAAGTATGAGGGATCAATATCAAACGACTTTAACTCCTAGTGCATGATGAGTTAGGTGTGCTACAAGATACCATAGGAAAGATCTTTGAATTTTCATTCCAAATCTGCCGAGTTTGCAAAGTTTTGAGTTCGCATGAGTGTGATATGACTATTCGAAGTTAGGTTGTCCAGTGAAGGAAAGGTAGCCGAAAATAGTGAGGGGTATTTTGGTCCTTTCCTAACCCAATCAGATTTATTTCGTTTTTAGTAGTATTTTAGTGGTCTAATCTTTTTAGGTTTAGCTTTATAATCCTAATAATCACCTAGGGTTTAAGTAGAGATTTCAAGAAGAGGCAAGAAAATAAAAGAATAGAACAAAGGCAAGGATGAAGGCGTTCGTCGATGTTATTGAGTTTAGTTGCGGATTTAGCCATGGGTTTAATCCCTAAGAGGTATAAAATCTTAAACCTTGTTGGGTTAATTCACCCACACACCAATCATGTTTTGTTTCAGCAAAATTTTGTTCTTAAAGTTTAATGATTAGAGTTCTTGAAAGGTGTTTTTGAAGTTCATTCTAAATCTTGTTGTGTTGGGTTTTTGATGATTTATTGAGATGATTTGAGTAATATAGTATATTTTTTCCAGTAGATTATAGTGTAATTAATTTAATTAATCGAATCCAAGTGATTGGGGAAGAAACCGTTTGATTTTAGGAGAGTTATGGTGAGAAAATGAGCAAAAGTTTTTGGTAGATTTGTGTCGGTTGGGGTTTGGCGCGACACGCTTGATAGAGAACCCCAAACCCTTCTATGTATTTCAGAGGTTTCACCCTGCGCCACCATAGCCCCAAGGTCGCCTTCCCCATCCAGTTAGCCCCCGGTTGCTCTGTTTGAGCTCGTTTAAAGTGCACCTTCATCACTTTTCGATTCTAACAACTCTAAGCTACTTCAAAACACCTAAAACCATTCCTAACATGATCATAACCTTGAATGAATAGCTCAAATTCAATTTAGAGTTGAGAGTTAATTTTGAGAATTCTTTCCAACATTCTAAAAAAGTCTTTGAGTCCTTTGTGGAGTCTTCTACAGCTTCTAGTAACTTGTTTTAAGGCTCGAGAAAGTTATAATATTTAAACAAAGAGAATGTATTCATAAGTCTACCTTTTCATCATGATACCCCCCATGTCATGAACCAAAAGTCTTGAATTCATAATTTACATTCAAGAGAGAGAGTTAAGAGTAGAGTTGAAGAAAGATTTTGAGTTCAATAGTGAATCCTTTGAGGTAAACAATCGAAAGATTTTGAGTTCAATAGTGAATCCTTTGAGGTAAACCATTGATTTGAACTATGTTTCGAGGAAGTGAGTATGAGAATGATAAGAGTTGTATATATGAGTTTCTTTTTGATAATTTGACCCTTGATTTGAGTTGTTCATGCCCATAACATCCACATGAATACCTATTAGTTAAGTACCTTTCAGATGAGTAACATATTAAAATCCTAATTCTTGAGTAATAAGTTTCTCAACCATTTGAGTTTATATTTATAATCATTTGATTATTACATGTTATCCATGAAGTCTTTGAGTCGAATTGTTCATGCTAATAATCCTGTATGGACCCTATAAGTTGAACAGTCTTAAGATAAGAAGTGTATTTTAAGTTATTGAGTTGAGTAGTTCATGCTCATAATTCCGCATGAACCCTTGAAGTTGAATATCACAAAATCGTCCATATACATGAGAAAATGAAACTTGAATCCATAATCCAAAAGGAAAGTTAATATCAAAGTCATACAAGTTAAGTGTAAAGTCTAGAAGTTAAGAAGCAAGTCAAAGTAAGGTTTCTTAAAGTTTTCAAGAGTCGTACTTTAACGTTTTAACTTAATTTTAAGGCTCAAGTTTAGATCTAAACTAAACACAATGAAAGACTCAAGTTTAGATCTAAACTAAACAGTAAAATTTGAAGTCTTTCCTTTAAGAAATATAAGGGAACTAAGTATTCCCTAAGATTTTATTTAAGATCAAAAGTTTCAAGTTAAGCAAAGAGCATAGAGTCAATTCATTTTTTAAAAGATATAAGGGAATTAAGTAGTCCCTAATAGTTACAAATGTTTTCAAATTTTTAGAAAGAAAGGAAGCTAGACTTCCACAGAACCTTTGGCTAGTTTGAGGAAAGGGGAACTATGATTTCCAAGAGACTTTTAATATCTATGTTTGAGGAATTACCTCAAACTAGAGAAGAAGTTGTTTAAAAAATAAATGAGCTGAGTATTTTGGAAGTATTATTGAGCACCAATATGGGGACGCGAGTTCATATCAACTCTAGTCTCCATAAACCATGTAGCTAACATGGACAGATAAAAGATCATACTTTTTAGATGATTCCTTAGTTTTTTAGCATAGACTAGTGGATCCACTTGGTAGTTCATGTTCTATACTGACGGCAATGTATAATACGGTCTTATTACAACGTGAGGTAAGACGTTGTACCATCGCTTAGGCTCAAAGTGATGGTTGTAGGTTAGATAATCTCCCACTGAAATGCTATTACTATCTTATATAAGTAATGTTGAGTTTGTTATTGCATTTTCTTTAATGAACTAAGTTGTTTTTACTATTGTATGAAACCTTCTATATATTGCATGCATATTCTTGCTTTATATTGAGTTGAGTATCCAGAGTCAAATTTCCCATCTTTCAGTTGAGTTTCTAATGTCTAGTAGAGTATCTCATTCTTGATTTGAGTTTAGTTGAAAAGAGGTAAGTATGTTTCATTTTTATCAAGTTCAAGCTTATGTTATGCTTTAGAATTCCCATTACACACTCGTACATTCCACGTAGTGAGTCATTTGTCTTGCATCCTCTCATAACGCAGACACATGTAATCAAGATCATCAACAGGAGCTTCATTGATACATCCAAAACTTCGAGTTAGCTATGGTGATCCTACTTGCTTTCGGAGGATTTCATTTTGTTTTTAGTTTAGTTAGGAAGTCGTGGGTCTTTTCCCGACTTCCATCCTTTTCACTTAGAGGCTTCATAAATTGTCAATATACTTGATTAGTTTGTATCAGTCACTTATTTTATTAAATGTTTTAAAGACTTAAAATTGCCTTTATATGGAAAATGGAATATATTATGTTATTCGGAGATCTATTTTTGAGTTAAAGTTTTATATTTCACTTTCATGAATTTTATTCTTTTTTAAGCTTTTCCATGCTTAAGTTAGTCTTTCTCTTGTAGTTATCAAGGATGAGGGTTCGCTTGGGACCAGCAATGGTTCTTTAGAGCCGGCCACGCCTAGGGTGTAGACTCAGATCGTGACAAACTTTGTATTAAAGCACAGAGTTCAAGTGTCCTAGGGTGTTTATGAAGTCGTATCAATAGGATCTTATTGATTGTTGTGAGGGCCTCACTTCTATAAATGAGGGACTATACAAATTTAATAAAATTTTCCCTTCTTTCATACTCTTAATTGTGCAAAAGAGCTAAGTCATAGCGATCTATTAAAAATTGTGTATTCTCTTATTGATTTTACTACCCATCATACTAGAGTTGGTTGAAAAGTAAATTTTAATGATCCTTATGAATGAGTTGTTCTTAGCAAGAGTCTTTATAAAGTAATGAGACTCTAGAGGGTCTTAAGAGAAGTCTAAAAATAAGTTAAGTGTATAGTTTTAGAGGAATTCACCCATATTCATTTGAATTGTGCTTTTGAGCTAAAACTAAGTAGTACTCTTTCCTTATATCTTATTTCAGCTGAGATCTTTATGAGATAGTATATTTAGAGCTTAGGTAGTATTTTCACCTGAAAAGGTACGATGAGATATGAGATCATGACTAGTAATAGTGAAAGAACCCAGGGTTAGAGGAAAGTATGCAGAGATTTAGTAATCTAATTAAGGGAGATGGTGTTGTGATAAACTATACTACAATAGTCATGCACCTAGTAAGACAATAATGAAGATTTTTCCCTTATGGGTAGAGTAAGAAGTGAAGAGTTGAGGATTCGAGGTATAGTAAGTGTTGTAGGTTAAAATGAGTTAGAGTATACCTTAACTAGAAAGGGGTCATGATGATGTACCATTGGGTAGATAATAACCAACTATAAGTGGTGAATATAAGATAAAAAGTGTTCATAAAGTGACAGATCTAAACTAGGCTTATGAATTTCCAAAAGAGAATCTCTTATTTAGAGGATGATAAAGTTATTTGAGAGATAATGCACATTAAGTGAGTAACTAGTACTTAAGTTGCGAAGTGGAATGCGATGGTAATTTGAGTATGCAGACTGAGAGGTCTGGATTGACTAATTGTCATGAGGTCCTAGTGGACAAGTGTTCCTGAATATCCATATTAGTATTGAGGAATAGTATAGTAAGTGAGCAATAATATTTATATTCGGTTTTAGTAATAAATATTAAGCTTAAATTTAATATGAATGTCATTATCAAAGGAATGGAAACATGATGGTGATAATGTTAGTCTTGAGATTTGATCTAGAAGACTTGGCAAGAGTAGGTGAGAAATTGAACTTATTATCTGCAATAGATATTTGAGATGGTTTTTGCAATGAACGTGAGCAGAAGAGACCCAAAACTTTAAATAAGGGCAGATAAGTGCACCTTAGTCACAAAAGTGACAAAAGCATTAAGAGGTGCGCCGAGATGGTATATTACCGATTGAGGTTTCCAATTAAGTTATAATTTTCAATGTGTTCCTAGATAGCATAATTATGTTGTGAATGTTGAATAGGTCCATTGCTTTCAAGTTCAACCTAAGGGGCGAGATAATAAGATGATAAAATCAAGTCAAATTTTGCGAATTTCTTAAGGAGTTGGTTAGTAGGATCCAAGGAGTTGTTAGAGTACTAAGCTTGAATGTGGTGGTAAAGAGTAATAGTTTGAGATGACATTCCCTATAGAGAGGTATATATTCGAAACTTAAAAGATTTGAGTTAATCTTTAATATAGTAAGATCATACCATTAGACATAGACCCTAGTAAGAGCAAACCATTATATACCGAGTTCAGTCGTCATCAAATGATGAATGATCCCAAGGGGGAAATGTTGTAACACACTAGAAATTTTTTTCGAACTAAGACTTGAGCCGTTAATCATAGTGAGTGAGATTTCACAAAGGAATTAAAAATTTTCTTAACTACTAAAGTCAGTTCACTATATTTAACACCTTTAGTTCCAAAAAGAATTAAATTGGAAATAGCAAAATCTGAAATTTCGCAAGTTAACCTAATGATGAGTTTTTGATCAACTTCAGAATTCTGTAAATCCTAGAACAGGATGAGGTAAGTGTAATACAAGATACCATAGGAAATATCTAGAAATTATCTTTTGAACGCCACCGAATTTTCCAACTTTCAAGTTCGTATAAGTTAGATAGGACTTTTTGAAGTTAGGTTTTCTAGTTAAGGAAAGTTAGCCAAAAATAGTGAGGGGAATTTTTGTCCTTTCCTTACCCAATCAGATATAATTCGTTTTAAGTAATATTTTAGGAGTCTAATACTTTTAGGTTCGGTTTTATAATCCTATATACACATAGGGTTTTAGTTGAGAGTTCAAGAAGATGCAAGAAAAGAAAAGAGGAGAAAAAAAGGCAAGGATGAAGGCGTTCGTCAACGTTCTTGAGTTTAATTGCGGATTTTCACCATGGGTTTAATCTCTAAGAGGTATTTAAGCTTAAATAGTGTTGGATTAATTCACCGCACGTCAAACATATTATTTAACACTAGATTTCATTCTTAAAGTGTAAAGATTATAGGTATTGATGAGTTCTTGGAAGGTGTTCTTGAAGTTCATTCTTAATCGTGTTGTGTTGTGTTTTTGATGATTTATTGAGATAAATTGAGTCATATTAGTGTTGTATCAAGCAGATTAAACTTTAATTAAGTCAAGCAATCGAATCCAAGTTATTGGGGAAGAAACCGTTCGATTTTAGACGAGTTAAGGTGAGAAAATAAGCAAAAGTGTTCGGCAAATTTTCTGGGTTGGGGCTTGGTGTGAAAATCTTGATATAGCCCCAATACCTTCTAAGTTCTTCAGGGGTTGGATCCCCGCTCCATCCATAGCCCCAGGTCGCCTGCCCCATCTAGTTTGTATCCAGTTGCTCTGTCTGAGTTCGTTGAAAGTGAACATTCACCCCTTTTCTATTCTAACTACTCTAAGCTACTTTTAAGAACCCAAAATCACTTATAACATGATGATAACCTTGAGTTCATAACTAAATTCAAGGTAGAGTCGATAGTTAAGTTTGAGAATTCTTTCTAACATTCTAAGAAAGCTTTTGAGTCCTTTTGTGGAGTCTTCTACAATTTCTAGTAACTTGTTCAAGACTCGAGCAAGTTAGTATATGAGAACGAAGGGAATGTATTCTTAAGTCTACCTTGTCATCATGAGACCCCCCCATGCCATGAACCAAAAATTTTGAATTCATAATTAACATTCAAGATAAAGAGTTAAGAGTAGAGTTCAACAAAGCTTTTGAGTTCACTAGTGAATGCTTTGAGGTAAACCATTGATTTGAACTAAGTTTTAAAGGAAGTATGAGAATTATAAGAGTTGTATACATTAGTTCCTTTTTGATATTTTGATCCTTGAGTCTAGTTGATCATACCCATAACATCCACGTGAATTCAAATTAATTGAGTACCTTTGAGGTGAGTAGCATATTAAAATCCTAATTATTTTAGTAATAAGTTTTTGAACCATTTGAGTTTATATTTATAATAATTTGATTACTACATGTTATCCAAAAAGTCTTTGAGTTGAATTGTTCTTCCCATAATCTCGCATGAACCCTATAAGTTGAACAGTCTTCTGAAGAAGTATCTTTTGAGTCCTTGAGTTGAGTAGTTCATGCTCATAATTCCGCATGAACCCTCCAAGTTGAATATAATTAAATCGTTCATAAACGTGAGATTGCGAACCTTGAATCCATAATCCAATTCAAGGAAAGTTAAGATAAAAATCAAAGAAGTTAAGAAGCAAGTTAAAGTAAGGTTTCTTAAAGCTATCAAGAGTCTTACTTAAATGATTTAACTTCATTTTAAGGCTCAAGTTTCGAGTTAAAATAAACAGTAAAAGTAAGACTTACCTTCATGAAATATAAGGGAACTAAGTATTCTCCAAGAGTTAATTTAAGATCAAAAGTATCAAGTTAAGTAAAGAACAAAGAGTGAGTTCATTTCTTAAAAGCAATAAGGGAACTAAGTAGCCCCTAAGAGTTACAAATACTTTCACATTTTGAGAACGAAAGGATGCTAGACTTGCACTGAGCCTTTGGATAGTTTTAGAAAAGGGGAACTTGATTCCAAGAGACCTTTTAAAGCTAAATTTGAGAAATTGTGTCAAACTAGAGAAGAAGTTGTTTAAAAATATATGAGCTAAGTATATTTGGAACAGTATTGAGCACCGATATGGGGACACGAGTTCATATCAACTCAAGTCTCCATAATACATGTAGCCAAACATTGACAAATAAAGGATCATACATTCTAGATGATTCCTTAGTGCTTTTTAGCATAGACTAGTGGATCCACTTGGTAGTTCAGGTTCTATATTAACAGCAAGGTATAGGACGGTCCTCATTACAACGTAATGTAAGACGTTGTACCATCACTTAGGCTCATAGTGATCGTTGTCAGTTAGATAATCTACCACAAAAATTATATTACTTTCTTATATTAGTAAAGTTAAGTTTGTTAGTGCACTTTCTCTAATGAACTAAGTTTTTTTACTATTATATAAAGATTTATATATATTGCATGCATATTCTTGCTTTAGGTTTAGTTGAGTATCCAGTGTCGAATATCCAATCATTGAGTTGAGTGTCTAATGTCTAGTTGAGTATCTTATTCTTGATATAGCTTAGCTTAAAAAAGGTAAGTATGTTTCTTGTTTATCAAGCTCAAGCTTATGTTATGCCTTAGAATTCCCCTTACATGCTCGTACATTTCACGTACTGAGTCATTTCGCCTACATCCTCTCATGATGCAGACACATGTATTCAGGATCATCAACATGAGCTTCGTTGATACATCCAAGAGTTCGAGTAACCTATGGTGACCCTCCTTGCTTCCGGAGGATTTAATTTACTTTTTAAGTTTAGTTAGGAGGTCGTGGGTCTATTCCTGACTTCCATCCTTGTCAGTTAGAGGCTTCATATATTGTTAGTATAGTTGAGGAGTGTATATTAGTCACTTATTTTATTAAATGTTGTAAAGACTTATGTTGTAAATTTTATGGCAAATTGAATACATTATATGTAACACCACGTAGTCAAAACAGACCAAAAATTAGTTTTTCAGAAAATCTACAGGTTCTAGCAATGGTGGCATCGACGGACCGTAGCCTGAACAACGGTCCATCCTACACAACTGTCGATGGGATCAGAAACTCCCAAAAAATTCAGCCTAGAAACATTGGTTAAGTCTTGGACGAGGGATGGACTTACGGTCCGTAGGTCAAACGACGGTCCGTAGTCCGTGACCGTCGATCAAGACTCCCTTGAACCATTCTTTGACAAGAGTTATGGATGACCAGCATGGTTCGTAGGTGGACATACGGTCCGTAGGTCTGACCGTAGGTTAAAAGTTTGCAGCCAATTAAGGGGACATGTTATTCCGTCAACTAAAAATGATTATAACTCTTAGAAAAAACATAATTAGGTCTCCCATGACCTACCCACAGATAGATAATTGAATTATCTTTCCATAGCCACCAACCTTTCTAAAATAAGACCTCCGAGTAAAGAGTTATACTCATTTTAGTAAAGGCCTATAGAACAGGTCTTCACTACGGACCCAACGACGGGGCGTCGGGCGCAAGACGGACTGTTAGTCCTTGCCGTCGTGATGCCTGACAGCAACCTTTTCAGGGGTCTTTTTGAACTTTCTCACTCTGTTTAAACCCTAAGTTACGTCGTTTTGATCCTAAGTCATCATATTTTAGTCATTCTAAGCCTAGAAACATAATTAAAACATATCCAAGTCAAATCATTGGATCAAAACTTACAAAAAATAGAAGCAAGAGAGGAGAAAAAGAACCTCAAGAACCCTAGTTTAAGAACACCACGAGCTCCAGCAGTTCCAGCCCCAAAACATAAGTATTTATCCGGGGATTTCATCACCAGGAATGTGGGATTTCACTAGTGGGTTCCTTTCACCCATTGAGTCCTTAGTGTCAGACAGTTCTTTATTCTCTTATCATGATTAAACCTAGGGTTTCTAGAACTTTTATATAACTTCATGAATTTATTAAATATATGTTCTAAATCAGATTATCATGTTATTACTCAGACTATCGCATGAATTTTAGAACCCTAGCTTTGTATTTCCTTAATTCTTGAATTACACATGCTAGGTCATATATATCATACACTTCAGATATACATGACTCAGTTATAAATGTATAATTACCAGATTAATTTTTGCATTCTCAGTTTTCATGTTAAGTTTCAAGATATCCAACATTTACAGAAATTCAGACAAAATCAGTTAATTTACAAAATTCATTTGGAGTAGCATAATACCTAGTTGGACTAGGGTTTAGCGTACCCAATAGTCCCAGAACTACAAGTCATGTAGGTTGTAAGTCCCGTCTGTGGGAAATCAGTTTAGTGATCATGCCAGCATGCCTTTATACCTTTGGCAGCATATATTGGGTCTTCTCGATGGGTCGTATACATCTGACTCCACATTTAGCTCATGTGGTTTTATTATCCGTTATTAGCTCCAACAGTTCAGTCAGACTCTCTGCATTGACCATTTATCAGTATATTCAGTATTCAGTTTCTGCATGTTATAAATTGGTCATTGCATCCAGTTAGCTCATAAATCAGCACATCACTTTCAGATTATTGTACTTGTTTTTATGCTTGTTCAATTATGTTTTATTTCAGCTTTACTCTATCCTACATGCTCAGTACCTTTCAAATACTGACGCATACGTGTGCTACATCTTCTCGTGATGTAGGTTCATATTCTCAGCATCCAGATCACGAATAGATCGATTTCCTGATCTCCAGTTCAACAGATTCAGTCGTGAGTCCTCATTCTCCGAGGACAACAGTCATGAGTTTAATTTAAGTCTTTAGTCATTTAATTTTAGTTTTGGCTAGATTTAGCTTAGGCTTGTCCCAGTATTTCTAGTCTAGTTTAGAGGCTATTTTCAGACATAGTTAGATTCATCATAGTATTGAGTTAATATTTCTTTTGTATTAAACTCATTGTTTTCAAATATCTCAGTTATAAGAAATGGGTATTCCCCATCTTTTAACTTTAAGTATGATTTAGCTTCCGCAATAGTTTATTATCTTAGTATGCTCATGATCATGCCAGTAGAGTTAGCTTGGGATCACTTATGGTCCTAGGTTCCATGTCCGCGTCTCGGGGGTAGCTCGGGGCGTGACATTATATTATTCGGAGCTTTCTTTTGAGTTAAATTTTTGTATTTCAATTTCATGAATTTATTCTGTTTTAAGATTTTGCATGCTTAAGTTGGTCTTTCTCTTGTAGTTAGCCCAGATGAGGATTCGCTTGGGACCATCAATGGTTCTTGAGTGTCGGCCACGTCAGGGTGTAGAATCGGGTTGTGAAAAACTTGCTATCAGATAACAGAGTTCAAGTGTCCTAGGGTGTCTATGAAGTCGTGTTAATAGGATCTTCTTTTTTGTAGTGAGGGCCCCACTTCTTTAAATGAGGGACTACAGACATTAAAAAAAAGTTTCCCTTCTTTCAAACTCTTAAATTTGCAAAAGAGCTAAGTCATAGAGATCTATTAAATAATGTGTGTTCTTATATTCATTTCACTAGCCATCGTACTAGAGGTGGTTTAAAACTAAATTTTACTGATCCTTATGGATGAGTTGTTCTTAGCAAGAGTCTTTAGAAAGTCATGAGACACTAGAGGTGCTTAAGAGAAGCCCAAAAGTAAGTTATGTGTTCAGTGTCAGAGGAATGCACCCATATTCATTCCAATCGTACGTTTGAGCTAAAAGTGAATTGTATTCTTTCCTTAAATCTTATATCAGCTGAGATCTTTATGAAAAAGTATATTTAGAGCTTGGGTAGTATTTTCACCCGAAAAGGTAGCATGAGCTACGAGATCTTTTGCAGTAATACTGAAAGAGCCCAGAGTTAGGGGAAAGTATGCAGAGATTTAGTAATCTAATTAAAAGAGACTGTGTCGTGACAAACTATACTACAATAGTCATGCACCTAGTAAGACAATAATGAAGAGTTTTCCCTTATGGGTAGACTAAGAAGTGAAGAGTTGAGGATTCGAGGTATAGTAAGTGTTGCAGGTCAATATGAGTTAGAGTATACCTCAACTAGAAAGGGGTAATGATGATGTACCCTTGGGTAGATAATGACCAACTACAAGTGGTGAAAGAAAGAGAAAAAGTACCCATAAATTGATAGATCTAATCTAGTCTTATGAATTTCTAAAGTAGAACCTCTTATTTAGAGGATGACAGAGTTATTTTAGAGATAGTGCACAGTAAGTGAGTAAGTAGTACTTATGTACTAAAGTGGAATGTGATGGTAATTGGAGTATGCAGACTGAGAGGTAAGTATTCACTAATTGTCATGAGGTCCTAGTGGACAAGTGTTCCTGAATTTTTTTATTAGTATTGAGGTATAGTTAGTAAACAAGCAATAATATTGATATTCGTGTTTAGTAATAAATATTAAGCTTGAATTTTATATGAGTGCCATGATCAAAGGAATGGCGACATGATGGTGGTGATGTTAGTCTGGATATTTGATCTAGAAGACTTTGCATAAGTAGGTGAGAAATTGAGGTGATTATCTGCAATAGATATTGAGATGGTTGTTGCAATGAACCTGAGTAGTACAGTCCCAAAACCTTTAGATAAGGGCAAAGAAATGTAGCTCAGTCACAACAATAACAAAGGCATTAAGGGGTGTGCCGAGATAGTATGTTACTGCTTGAGTTTTCCAATTAAGTTATAATTTTAAATGTGTGCCTAGATAGCATAATTGAGTAGTGAATGTGGAATAGGTCCATATTTTTTTCAAGCGCTAGATTTATACCTTAGGGGGAGATGATAAGATGATAAAATCAAGTCAAGTGTTGAGAATTTCTTAAGGAGTTGGTTAATAGGATCCAAGGAGTTGTTAGAGTACTAAGCTTGAATGTGGTGGTAAAAAGTAATCGTTTGAGATGAGATTCCCTATAGAGAGGTATATATTCAAAAGTTAAAGAATTGAGTTAATCTTGAATATGGTAAGATCAGACCATTAGATGTAGAATTTAGTAAGAGCAAACAATTCTATACCAAGTTCAGTCGTCATTCAAGGACGAATGATTCCAATGGGGAAATAGTGTAACACCCTAGAAACTTTTTTCGAACTAAGACTTGAGTCGTTTATCGTAGTGAGTGAGATTTCACCAAGGAATTAGTAATTTTCTTCAGTAGGTGAGTTCACTATATTTAGCAACTTGAGTTCCAGAAAGACTTAAATTGGAGATAGCAAAATCTAACATTTTGCAAGTTAAATTAAGTATGAGTTTTGGATCAACTTCAAAAAAAATTCATAATTCCTATTACTGGATGAGTTGTGTGTATTAAAAAATCCATAGGAAATATCTTTGAATTATATTTCGAACATCGCCGAGTTTGCTAAGTTTTCAAGTTCAGATGAGTGAGATATGACCTTTTGAAGTTAGGTTGTTCAATTAACGAAAGGTAGAAAAAAATAGTGAGGGGTATTTTTTACCTTTCCTTACCCAATCAGATTTAATTTGTTTTTTGTAATATTTTAAGAATCTAATACATTTAGGTTCAGATTATAATCCGATATACACCTAAGGTTTCAGTTTAGAGTCCAAGAAGAGGCAAGAAAAGAAAAGAGGAGAAAAAAGCAAGGATGAAGGCGCTCGTCGACGTTCTTGAGTTTAGTTGCGGATTTTCACCATGATTTTAATATCTAAGAGGTATTAAGATTACATAGTATTGGTTACTTCACCCACACATCATCATGTTATTTTACAAAAATATTTCATTCTTAAAGTTTAATGATTAGACTTCATTTTAAGGATCAATTTTCAAATTAAAGTAAACAACAAAAGTTGAAGTCTTTCCTTCAAGAAATATAAAGGAATTAAGTATTCTCTAATAGTTGATTTAAGATCAAAATTTTCATGTTAAGAAAAGAGAAAAGAGTGAGTTCATTTCTCAAAAGCTATAAGGGAACTAAGTATTCACTAAGAGTTACAAATGTTTTGACATTTTGAGAAAGAAAGGAAGATATGCTTCTATAGAGCCTTTGCTAGTTTTAGAAAAGGAAATTATGACTTCCAAGACCTTTTAGAGCTAATTTAGAGCAATTACCTCAAACCAGAGAAGAAATTATTTTAAAAACATATGAGCTATGTATTTTGCGAGTTGTATTGAGCATCGATATGGGGACGCGAGTTCATATCAACTCAAGTCTCCATACACCATATAGCCAACATGGACAGATAACGGATCATACTTTTAGATGATTCCTTGGTTATTTTTAGCATAGACTAGTTACAATGAGTCTTAAAAGGAGCACCAGCTCGGCTACAAAAGTCACTAATAAGTACTATATGATAATGAGGTTTGGTTATATTTTTCCCTTAACACCATCTCCGGTGAAATTACGGCCCCAGGATTTCACTACTAAAAAAAGGCCAAAAAGAGACCTAGAAAAGAGACCTCACGAGGTCTCTTTTCGGGAAAAAGAGACCGAAAAAGAGACCTCAACGGTAGGTCAGTAAAATGCAGGTCACTTTTTTACAGACACCTCATGAGGTCGCCAAACGGAGACCTCACGAGGTCACCAACAAATTATCTGATTTTTTACAAAAAAGAGACCTCATGAGGTCACTATTGTATTGTTTAATTTAATTTTATATTTTTTATATAGAGACCTCATGAGGTCACAATTTTATTATATTATTTAATTTTATATTTTAATAAAGAGACCTCATTAGGTCACTAAGATATTATTTAATTTAATTTTATATTATTTTAAAGGAGAGACCTCATAGGGTCTCTTTTCTGCATTTATTTTTAGAGACCTCGTGAGGTCTCCATAATGAAATTTACGAAAAATATAATGCAGAAAAGAGACCTCATGAGGTCTCTAATCTGCATTTATAAAATATAAAATGTTAATTAGAGACCTGATGAGGTCTCTATTATGAAATAGCTGAAAAAATTAATACAAAAGGGAGACATCATGAGGTCTCTTTTCTGCATTTATAAAATAGAAAATGGTAAATAGAGATCTCATGAGGTCTCTATTATGAAATATCTGGAAAAATTAATGCAAAAAAGAGACCTCATGAGGTCTTTATTATGAAATATCTGGATAATTAATGCAAAAAAGAGACCTCATGAGGTCTCTTTTTCTGGAAAAAACTGGCAGAAAATTATTATTTCTGCAGCTTCTTATCACCTGTCATTTTAATTCAGTACCCAAATCAAACTCAAAGAGCTTCAAAAACTCAATTGAAGCAATACATTTACTAAATATTCTCTTATCAACTCAATTGCAACTCACTTCAACATAATTATATATTAAACAAAAACCATGATATCCATAAGTTATATAATACATTCCAACGTTATCATGTATTCACAAAACAAATAATTCCCATCACAAAATTATAAAGTTAACAAAATGATCCATAATTGAGTGCAAAACCATTCTCTGCAACAAAACAAACATCAAATATCAACATCTTCATTCTCAACTTTTAGCCTAAAACCTCATTTCTATTAACTATGCCACCCATTTCAATTGAGTGCAATATCTATCTGGACTATTGAAGCAAAACTTCTCTAGGACTTTGCCCTTCTCTTTGTAAGGCTTGACAAGCACCCTACCATCACATACAAAATGAGGATTTCCTTTGGCAAGAATGGTCTTCACAATCTCCGGATAAACAAATGTAACAAAACCAAACATCCTCTTTTGCCGATATGGAATCCTCACATCTTGAACAGGCCCATAAGTGCTAGAAAATCAAGAATAACAAGATTAAAGAAACCAAAACTTCAAAATGAGGGGAACAACTTTAATACATTGAATTTTTCAAACCAATAATACCTGAAGAGAAAAGCATGGAATCCCCACTTGGACTTGAGGTTAAATCTTGTTGTTGCTGGTAATAAACATCAGAAATACGCAATGGGTTGAACACATCTGTTTCTACTTTCATGAATATCATCGAACCTTTATTCTATAGTAGTAAATAAACTTAGGCATGGTGCACAATTTATAGAAAAAAAAAGATCTAACACATTTAGTTTCAATAACCAAAAATAAATAAATTTACCTGGAGTGGGAACGCTGCTGCTGGGAGGCGACTGCAAATGGCGGAGATGGAGGCGGCGCGTCCTCCACCTGATGAAGCACGACTGCTGGTGGTGGAGAGCTGGCGACGGAGAGATGGCGATGAGCGATGAGAGAGAGGGACGATACAGAGAGAAAGGGTCGATACAGAGAGAGAGGGTCGACGAGAAAGAGAGACGATACAGAGAGAGGGTCGACGAGGTCAGTGAGAAAGAGAGAGAGGCGGTCGACGAAAAATTAAGAGAGAGGGAAGAAAGAGAGCTATTTTAATTTTGGCTAGGTTTTTTATTTTGTTTAAGAGAGACCTCATGAGGTCTCTAACTTTTTAAATATTCAATTCAATTAAATTATTATTTTTAATTTAACAAGTATAGACCTCATGAGGTCTCTACTTGTTAAATTAAAAATAATAATTTAATTTAATTGAATAGTTAAAAAATTAGAGACCTCATGAGGTCTCTAATTTTATGAGAATTAGATTAAAAATTTAAATTTTTTAAATAAGTCAGGTAAAAAAAAATATATTCATTAAATTGACCTCACGAGGTCTCTCTTACATTAAAAAAAAAAAAAAAGATATTAATTTAAATAGCGACCTCATGAGGTCTCTTATTATTGACCTATTTTTGAGGTCTCCATTTCTAGGTCTCTTTTTGGCCTTTTTTTAGTAGTATCTTCTCCTGATTAACAACACACCCCAGTAATGCAAACTTTAGATGCTAGATGATCAATTCATTCTATGAAGGCTTTAAAGGGTTGGAGATGAAACAAAAGCAATACCGAGCAGCAACATTCAAGTATTTTTCTTCTCTATAACTATTCATGCCTCTAGCTATGGATGAGTAGTATAACTCAGAAACGGAGCCAGTCACCATTGCAACTCATCCAATTAATTTGTTTTTTCCTTATTGATCGAATAATGAATATTGTGTAGTGTAGTTCAAACTATCATTTATATCAGTTTACTGCATATTACCATCTTACCATGCATATTAAGAAAATCGACTAGTGTCATTGACCCATCTTTCTTCTTCCCTTTCGGATCAACTTCATATAACCTTCATAAAACTCTAAAACCCATGAAGGAACATATGGATTCCACGGCTTTGTGAATTATTTAAACTTGTGGAAACGGAGAGTCTTCAAAACACCCATATACATGTCTAGTTAATTATCTAAAGACAATTGTTTTTCCTCTAAAATAGTCTCCAACCCATTTTCCCTTCTTTTGGGGTGCTAGACCTTATACATGAAGCTTTTGAGTAGACATATCTATAGGAAAAAAAACATGTGTATGCAAAGGGTTAGCCAAAATATTATAAAAAAAAGTTGCATGAAAACTCACCAACCACTCGGCGAGATATAGAGGGCTTACCAAAAGTTACAAAACAATTCAACACCAATTTAACATAATAGGGTGAGATCAAAGACCATTCGGCTAAAAGAAAGAAACTAGCCAGAAGTTACAAAATGACCAACCAATATGGGAATAAAAAGGTTCGACTAAAAAGCTATTCGGCGAGTTACAGAGTGAAATCGCTGAGAACAAGTAATCCCCGAAATTAATAGAACAATTTACCAAGATTGCATGTCAAAAATACGATATGGGGGGTCAATTAGCAAAAAATTGATTCACTCGGCGAGCTTGACTCAACTCGCAAAATGGTCCGACGTGCGAATGTTGTCACTAGGGTCGTCATGAGAAAGTCCAATAAAAATACCTTTCATTTGCAAAAGCTACAACATAGTTCTAGTCACATAAAATACCACATTCCAACAATTTGGTGAAATCTAATAGCAGCGGCACTTACAAGCTGACCCACTTGAAATCATGCAAATTTCAAATACCATTGTCATCAGTATTCCCAATATGATGTCCATTGATCTTATTCACAATCATCTCTTCACTGATTTTTGAGGAATCAACAAGAACACAAATAATTAAATTCTACTACAACAAAATTAGCTCACTCGTATACTTCAATAAAAGATTATAAACACAACTCCCCAGCATCAGTGTCATTTTTTATAACAGTCAACTATACATCTTCCTTTTTAGAGAAATGACATCTTCAAACAAGTGTAAACCCAACACTGAGTTGGGGTCGATTCCACGGGGAGTGATATGGTAAGTGATTCAATTATGGAGTAAAGACGTGTTCTAATCTTTTTTATATGCAAAGGATTGTCTAATAGAAAATGAATCTCAAAGTTTAATTGATCAATATCAAAAGGGAAGATTTGGCAACCAAGTTCTAGCAACAATAATTAACACGAGACTTGAATTATTAGAGTGAGTACCTTAGGAATGTGATTTATCAAATAGTGATAACAAATTTCTACAAATTGTTAAATCTCAGTAGCTAGGATAGGTTTTGAATGCAAAAGTCATCACTCGATCAACAATCATGTTTCGAGTGCGTTTTCTCAAACTTCAACAAGTTTCGCAATACTAATTTACCCATTTTCTGTAGTTTGGTTGTAAAGATGGGAAAGGTCGGTCGGGATCGCCCTTTGTTTAGTTCATCACTGCTTGTACGTTGCCTTCTGTGTCTATGTGTTCTGGATCGATGGGCAGATATGTTTTTCTTTGTTGAACTGATGGGCGAAGAGCCGACTGCTCCTTTTCGTCTCTTTTTGATCCTTTTCCTTCAGGGCTCACTTACTGTAAAGAAGGCGGAACTTCGCTATACGGAGGATCGCCTAGTGTGCTTGTCGATGTGCACAGTTGCATCTTCAACTCTTTTTTCTCCATTTTGTGCCTAAGTTTCCATGCTCCCATCAAATCCTCAAATACCTGAAACTTAGGAGTTTTTATCAAATATCGAGATAAAATAAACAATAAGAGGACACTACTTGCATTAAAATAAGACCCTAGATGAGTCCAATTTGTGAACTCATCAACACCCCCAACTTAAATTTTTGTTTGTCCTCAAGTAAAACTTAATTTTAGCCGTTCAAGTAGGATTTTTTTCAAATAGTGCTACACAAGACTCAATCATAAATATGCACAATAAGACTCAAATTACTCATGCATAGGTGAATTGTATGTTCACATATTCAAGTTGTACATGCCATTACCAAAGATTCTCGAGATCACAATACTAGCTACTAATGGAATTTCAATCTCAACAAAAGTATCTACATGCCCTCATACAAAGAATGAATCCATTTCAATACACGTAGATTTATCAACGCATGATCAAGAATCTGATGCAATGCTCAAACTCACAAAGAGGAACACAATGCATGTTTTCACGCATAGGTTGCCCTTATTTTCCAATTGAATTTCGGTTCGGTTCACTCAACATCAAAAGGTCTTTGTAAGGCTTGTAATGGGACTGAGTGGAAAGGTATGGTGATTTAGACTCAGTGTCTTTTTTCCTCAATGAGATGTGACTTTCTCAAAACATCTCATTTTTCCTTTATCAACCTTAGTCAAGTGTCTCAAAGTCAACTTTCTAGTTTCTTTCATGGACTTCTTGGAAAACCAATTTGTTTTAATTTCGTGCTTATACTCCACGAGTTTTACAAGACTTTTCTTGCACTTCTTGACCTCTCCTTTCCGTTTTACCACACACCCAACTTAGGTTGTTGGCCTGAGTTAGCTATTTATGCACATATCAAGAGGATTATAGGTGAAGGATCATTTGGGGTTTAGGTTTAATCAAGGTATTTTTTTGAAGGAACAAGTAAGTCTCAAAGGGTGTTCAAGAGAGTTTCACACGCTCACGGGTTGGCCACAAAAAAGGTATATGTCAAAGTTGGCTTACACTATTTAAATGTTGCATAAGATCATATCAAGAGAATACCTTTCTAAATCAATCTAAATGATGAGGCAAATTCTAGGTTTATTCATGCAAGGTTCAAAGCAAGATCATCACACAAGGCATTGACACTTAAGTCAAACAATACAACACACTTTATCTAGTGTACAATGGTCATTGTAGAAGAGTCAATTCGATAATTGGCTTATCACAAAGAGTTCACATATTTTCTCTGTAATTTCATCGTTCTCGTTGTAGCCGCACATTCATGTTTGTTCGATTCAAAGCACTTTTCAAGTAACTGTTATTGATCGAAACCGAGACTTAAATTTGTACAAGAACAACCACTTTCAACATAACAGGTGGCACAATTTTCAAAAATGATTTTTTTTCCAAAGGGTCGGAATTATTATGAAATTAGGACCCAAAAGAGAACTATAAGCTCAAACAATCTGCAAAAAGTAGATACATCTTTTAAAATATACAACCCAAATAAATCTCAAAACACAATTTCAAAAAGCATTTATGATAATTGGTGAGCCTCAACAAACCACAACTAAAAAGTATATGTCCTCAAATGAAAATAATGAAAATATGGAAAATTTTAAGAAAGATAAACCAAAAGGGATGAGGTCTCTTTTCGGGAAAAAGGCCAAAAAGAGACCTAGAAAAGAGACCTCACGAGGTCTCTTTTCGGGAAAAAGAGACCGAAAAAGAGACCTCAACGGTAGGTCAGTAAAATGCAGGTCACTTTTTTACAGACACCTCATGAGGTCGCCAAACGGAGACCTCACGAGGTCACCAACAAATTATCTGATTTTTTACAAAAAAGAGACCTCATGAGGTCACTATTGTATTGTTTAATTTAATTTTATATTTTTTATATAGAGACCTCATGAGGTCACAATTTTATTATATTATTTAATTTTATATTTTAATAAAGAGACCTCATTAGGTCACTAAGATATTATTTAATTTAATTTTATATTATTTTAAAGGAGAGACCTCATAGGGTCTCTTTTCTGCATTTATTTTTAGAGACCTCGTGAGGTCTCCATAATGAAATTTACGAAAAATATAATGCAGAAAAGAGACCTCATGAGGTCTCTAATCTGCATTTATAAAATATAAAATGTTAATTAGAGACCTGATGAGGTCTCTATTATGAAATAGCTGAAAAAATTAATACAAAAGGGAGACATCATGAGGTCTCTTTTCTGCATTTATAAAATAGAAAATGGTAAATAGAGATCTCATGAGGTCTCTATTATGAAATATCTGGAAAAATTAATGCAAAAAAGAGACCTCATGAGGTCTTTATTATGAAATATCTGGATAATTAATGCAAAAAAGAGACCTCATGAGGTCTCTTTTTCTGGAAAAAACTGGCAGAAAATTATTATTTCTGCAGCTTCTTATCACCTGTCATTTTAATTCAGTACCCAAATCAAACTCAAAGAGCTTCAAAAACTCAATTGAAGCAATACATTTACTAAATATTCTCTTATCAACTCAATTGCAACTCACTTCAACATAATTATATATTAAACAAAAACCATGATATCCATAAGTTATATAATACATTCCAACGTTATCATGTATTCACAAAACAAATAATTCCCATCACAAAATTATAAAGTTAACAAAATGATCCATAATTGAGTGCAAAACCATTCTCTGCAACAAAACAAACATCAAATATCAACATCTTCATTCTCAACTTTTAGCCTAAAACCTCATTTCTATTAACTATGCCACCCATTTCAATTGAGTGCAATATCTATCTGGACTATTGAAGCAAAACTTCTCTAGGACTTTGCCCTTCTCTTTGTAAGGCTTGACAAGCACCCTACCATCACATACAAAATGAGGATTTCCTTTGGCAAGAATGGTCTTCACAATCTCCGGATAAACAAATGTAACAAAACCAAACATCCTCTTTTGCCGATATGGAATCCTCACATCTTGAACAGGCCCATAAGTGCTAGAAAATCAAGAATAACAAGATTAAAGAAACCAAAACTTCAAAATGAGGGGAACAACTTTAATACATTGAATTTTTCAAACCAATAATACCTGAAGAGAAAAGCATGGAATCCCCACTTGGACTTGAGGTTAAATCTTGTTGTTGCTGGTAATAAACATCAGAAATACGCAATGGGTTGAACACATCTGTTTCTACTTTCATGAATATCATCGAACCTTTATTCTATAGTAGTAAATAAACTTAGGCATGGTGCACAATTTATAGAAAAAAAAAGATCTAACACATTTAGTTTCAATAACCAAAAATAAATAAATTTACCTGGAGTGGGAACGCTGCTGCTGGGAGGCGACTGCAAATGGCGGAGATGGAGGCGGCGCGTCCTCCACCTGATGAAGCACGACTGCTGGTGGTGGAGAGCTGGCGACGGAGAGATGGCGATGAGCGATGAGAGAGAGGGACGATACAGAGAGAAAGGGTCGATACAGAGAGAGAGGGTCGACGAGAAAGAGAGACGATACAGAGAGAGGGTCGACGAGGTCAGTGAGAAAGAGAGAGAGGCGGTCGACGAAAAATTAAGAGAGAGGGAAGAAAGAGAGCTATTTTAATTTTGGCTAGGTTTTTTATTTTGTTTAAGAGAGACCTCATGAGGTCTCTAACTTTTTAAATATTCAATTCAATTAAATTATTATTTTTAATTTAACAAGTATAGACCTCATGAGGTCTCTACTTGTTAAATTAAAAATAATAATTTAATTTAATTGAATAGTTAAAAAATTAGAGACCTCATGAGGTCTCTAATTTTATGAGAATTAGATTAAAAATTTAAATTTTTTAAATAAGTCAGGTAAAAAAAAATATATTCATTAAATTGACCTCACGAGGTCTCTCTTACATTAAAAAAAAAAAAAAAGATATTAATTTAAATAGCGACCTCATGAGGTCTCTTATTATTGACCTATTTTTGAGGTCTCCATTTCTAGGTCTCTTTTTGGCCTTTTTTTAGTAGTATCTTCTCCTGATTAACAACACACCCCAGTAATGCAAACTTTAGATGCTAGATGATCAATTCATTCTATGAAGGCTTTAAAGGGTTGGAGATGAAACAAAAGCAATACCGAGCAGCAACATTCAAGTATTTTTCTTCTCTATAACTATTCATGCCTCTAGCTATGGATGAGTAGTATAACTCAGAAACGGAGCCAGTCACCATTGCAACTCATCCAATTAATTTGTTTTTTCCTTATTGATCGAATAATGAATATTGTGTAGTGTAGTTCAAACTATCATTTATATCAGTTTACTGCATATTACCATCTTACCATGCATATTAAGAAAATCGACTAGTGTCATTGACCCATCTTTCTTCTTCCCTTTCGGATCAACTTCATATAACCTTCATAAAACTCTAAAACCCATGAAGGAACATATGGATTCCACGGCTTTGTGAATTATTTAAACTTGTGGAAACGGAGAGTCTTCAAAACACCCATATACATGTCTAGTTAATTATCTAAAGACAATTGTTTTTCCTCTAAAATAGTCTCCAACCCATTTTCCCTTCTTTTGGGGTGCTAGACCTTATACATGAAGCTTTTGAGTAGACATATCTATAGGAAAAAAAACATGTGTATGCAAAGGGTTAGCCAAAATATTATAAAAAAAAGTTGCATGAAAACTCACCAACCACTCGGCGAGATATAGAGGGCTTACCAAAAGTTACAAAACAATTCAACACCAATTTAACATAATAGGGTGAGATCAAAGACCATTCGGCTAAAAGAAAGAAACTAGCCAGAAGTTACAAAATGACCAACCAATATGGGAATAAAAAGGTTCGACTAAAAAGCTATTCGGCGAGTTACAGAGTGAAATCGCTGAGAACAAGTAATTCCCGAAATTAATAGAACAATTTACCAAGATTGCATGTCAAAAATGCGATATGGGGGGTCAATTAGCAAAAAATTGATTCACTCGGCGAGCTTGACTCAACTCGCAAAATGGTCCGACGTGCGAATGTTGTCACTAGGGTCGTCATGAGAAAGTCCAATAAAAATACCTTTCATTTGCAAAAGCTACAACATATTTCTAGTCACATAAAATACCACATTCCAACAATTTGGTGAAATCTAATAGCAGCGGCACTTACAAGCTGACCCACTTGAAATCATGCAAATTTCAAATACCATTGTCATCAGTATTCCCAATATGATGTCCATTGATCTTATTCACAATCATCTCTTCACTGATTTTTGAGGAATCAACAAGAACACAAATAATTAAATTCTACTACAACAAAATTAGCTCACTCGTATACTTCAATAAAAGATTATAAACACAACTCCCCAGCATCAGTGTCATTTTTTATAACAGTCAACTATACATCTTCCTTTTTAGAGAAATGACATCTTCAAACAAGTGTAAACCCAACACTGAGTTGGGGTCGATTCCACGGGGAGTGATATGGTAAGTGATTCAATTATGGAGTAAAGACGTGTTCTAATCTTTTTTATATGCAAAGGATTGTCTAATAGAAAATGAATCTCAAAGTTTAATTGATCAATATCAAAAGGGAAGATTTGGCAACCAAGTTCTAGCAACAATAATTAACACGAGACTTGAATTATTAGAGTGAGTACCTTAGGAATGTGATTTATCAAATAGTGATAACAAATTTCTACAAATTGTTAAATCTCAGTAGCTAGGATAGGTTTTGAATGCAAAAGTCATCACTCGATCAACAATCATGTTTCGAGTGCGTTTTCTCAAACTTCAACAAGTTTCGCAATACTAATTTACCCATTTTCTGTAGTTTGGTTGTAAAGATGGGAAAGGTCGGTCGGGATCGCCCTTTGTTTAGTTCATCACTGCTTGTACGTTGCCTTCTGTGTCTATGTGTTCTGGATCGATGGGCAGATATGTTTTTCTTTGTTGAACTGATGGGCGAAGAGCCGACTGCTCCTTTTCGTCTCTTTTTGATCCTTTTCCTTCAGGGCTCACTTACTGTAAAGAAGGCGGAACTTCGCTATACGGAGGATCGCCTAGTGTGCTTGTCGATGTGCACAGTTGCATCTTCAACTCTTTTTTCTCCATTTTGTGCCTAAGTTTCCATGCTCCCATCAAATCCTCAAATACCTGAAACTTAGGAGTTTTTATCAAATATCGAGATAAAATAAACAATAAGAGGACACTACTTGCATTAAAATAAGACCCTAGATGAGTCCAATTTGTGAACTCATCAACACCCCCAACTTAAATTTTTGTTTGTCCTCAAGTAAAACTTAATTTTAGCCGTTCAAGTAGGATTTTTTTCAAATAGTGCTACACAAGACTCAATCATAAATATGCACAATAAGACTCAAATTACTCATGCATAGGTGAATTGTATGTTCACATATTCAAGTTGTACATGCCATTACCAAAGATTCTCGAGATCACAATACTAGCTACTAATGGAATTTCAATCTCAACAAAAGTATCTACATGCCCTCATACAAAGAATGAATTCATTTCAATACACGTAGATTTATCAACGCATGATCAAGAATCTGATGCAATGCTCAAACTCACAAAGAGGAACACAATGCATGTTTTCACGCATAGGTTGCCCTTATTTTCCAATTGAATTTCGGTTCGGTTCACTCAACATCAAAAGGTCTTTGTAAGGCTTGTAATGGGACTGAGTGGAAAGGTATGGTGATTTAGACTCAGTGTCTTTTTTCCTCAATGAGATGTGACTTTCTCAAAACATCTCATTTTTCCTTTATCAACCTTAGTCAAGTGTCTCAAAGTCAACTTTCTAGTTTCTTTCATGGACTTCTTGGAAAACCAATTTGTTTTAATTTCGTGCTTATACTCCACGAGTTTTACAAGACTTTTCTTGCACTTCTTGACCTCTCCTTTCCGTTTTACCACACACCCAACTTAGGTTGTTGGCCTGAGTTAGCTATTTATGCACATATCAAGAGGATTATAGGTGAAGGATCATTTGGGGTTTAGGTTTAATCAAGGTATTTTTTTGAAGGAACAAGTAAGTCTCAAAGGGTGTTCAAGAGAGTTTCACACGCTCACGGGTTGGCCACAAAAAAGGTATATGTCAAAGTTGGCTTACACTATTTAAATGTTGCATAAGATCATATCAAGAGAATACCTTTCTAAATCAATCTAAATGATGAGGCAAATTCTAGGTTTATTCATGCAAGGTTCAAAGCAAGATCATCACACAAGGCATTGACACTTAAGTCAAACAATACAACACACTTTATCTAGTGTACAATGGTCATTGTAGAAGAGTCAATTCGATAATTGGCTTATCACAAAGAGTTCACATATTTTCTCTGTAATTTCATCGTTCTCGTTGTAGCCGCACATTCATGTTTGTTCGATTCAAAGCACTTTTCAAGTAACTGTTATTGATCGAAACCGAGACTTAAATTTGTACAAGAACAACCACTTTCAACATAACAGGTGGCACAATTTTCAAAAATGATTTTTTTTCCAAAGGGTCGGAATTATTATGAAATTAGGACCCAAAAGAGAACTATAAGCTCAAACAATCTGCAAAAAGTAGATACATCTTTTAAAATATACAACCCAAATAAATCTCAAAACACAATTTCAAAAAGCATTTATGATAATTGGTGAGCCTCAACAAACCACAACTAAAAAGTATATGTCCTCAAATGAAAATAATGAAAATATGGAAAATTTTAAGAAAGATAAACCAAAAGGGATGAGTGAAAAGAGATCCCGCTTATGTAGCTTCTTCATCCGTCAGGGTATGACTGCCAGAAGTGTCTTCCCGAAATAAGACAACTGCTCCTAAAGTACTACTTCTCTGAGTTACACCTCTGTTTTTAGTTGCCCTCATCTCCACAGCGATGTCGACTTCTATCATTTCATCCACCTCATTTGCGGCTCCAAAAATTCGTATTTCATTAATGAAGCCTCGTTCCCATGAAGGCACGCTCGGGTCAATGGGAATTCTTTTCTTGGTCCTGGCCTCCTTGGTGTATTTACAATGTATGGCTAGCTCCGCTATGTTTTTCTCGTCTTTAAACTATTGTGCTCTTATATGCCTAGGTGGATCATTTCTCCCTGCGACTTTTGGTCTAGTCATTTCTTGCAAAAACTTTGATGACAAGTTAGGCAGTAATTTAGAAAGGGAGCAAGAGAGGTTCTGGACATAGAGTCACTTTGCCAATATAATTTTAACGTGTTGATTTTGTTAGGGTCTTAATTAAAAAGATGTGCAAATTATATAGGGTGCAAGGAATACTTTGGCGAGTCACCAAGTGCAATTTGTAACTCAATCTGACCGCCGAAAGTTACGAATCAGCAAATGCATAAAGCATTCAGTTAAAGGTGAAATGGTGACATTAAGGCAAACCGCCGAGCAGTTCGGCTTGCTGCACTCAGCTCGCTAAACAGCCCAACGTACCTATTTTCACTCCATTCTTTCAAATTTTACCCCGCAACCCCTGAAAAAGAGATTCAAACCTTTTCAACATAAATTTTAACGAAGACCCATAGCATTTCCAAATCCCAACACATAACACATCAGCTCAAACCATTGAGGGGTTTGATTACTAACCTGTGGTGCTGAATTAGATTATAATGACGTGCTAGGCAGCAATGCGATCCAAATCCGATCCTTCATTAATATATGTGCTAGACTTAGTTTTTACTTTGATATATGTAATGGCATTCATTAATGGCTTCTAAATTTTTATTTTGCTTGATATTGGGAATTTCGTTAGAAAACTAATCTTCTCATTGAGTAAAAGTAATTCATGGATCAACAATGTTCACTTTTTTAGGATGTGAGGTTTTACTTGTACCATTGTGGTTTCCTAGCGATTTTATTGTTTTTTTAAATCACTGTTGATGGGTTTGATATGTTTTTACTCTACCTACAAGTTTAATTTCCATTTAATTAGGGTGGTTTACTTAGTTATGCACTCGGTCGGTGGTTCGTGGATTCTTAGTTGCAGTTTCTCTTAATTGGAGCTTACAATTTAATGTAACTTATGTTTTATAAGGTTATGATTGGAGTAGCACTTTCTGTAATTACATCTAAAAATTAATAGTCCCTTGAATTAGTATTTCAATTTCGAGAGTTATATTTAAGCTTATTTTTTATGTTCGAGAGTTATTGGTATTGCACTTTGGGCTTATGTTCTTGACTAATTCATGTATTACTAATTTTCCCGCTCTTTGATGTTGATATGGTGCTAGGAATTGTTGAATGGTCCACGACGGGTAGGTTATAGGTGATGAATATAAGGTGTTAGCTTTGGAGTAGAAAGGAGCAAGTCTTACAGACATAATGTAGGAAGCAAAAAAATTTACTTAAGAGCTAAATAACATTTTCTATTGTCTGTTGCTCACCTCATTGTTTTGTATTTTTGTGTATTGGTTCATCTTTAATACATTTGTTCATTCATTTGGCTTGGGTCTTGTTGGAAGGAAGTCATTACCGAAAGGAAGGAATTGGAGTTTCTATTTTCAGTTTTGGATTGATGAAGTCAATCTATGAATTTCCTATAAACTTTAGTTTTTGGTTTGCGTCGCTCAATTTCAGCGGGTACTAGTAAGGTTTGGTCCAAAAGAGTGGAAGAACATTTGAGTCGACGATCAAGACGTCAAAAATAATGGTGCGACAGTGATGTTACTTATTCGCGTCCATTAAGTCCACTCGATATCATGAAAATATATAGTCATTATCTCTATTGTTGTCAGGTTGATCTTTTACTGGACCTCGGTTCTAGTTTGGTCATGACTTCTTGTTTTTTTTTTTCAAGATGAATTTCAAGTAGATTAGGATCCAAGTATTTCTCCTCTTTTTCATCTTGATGTATATATAAAATAGGAGACTCCGAGCCTTGACCTAGCTATTACTTCTGAAAAATTCCTATAGAAAGATATGCCACCTGCTCTTCTATTGATAAAACATAACGACGGTGGATAAGCAGATAAACATGCCTGTTCTTACTGTCCAAAAAAACATATTTCCCATTGGACAGGTCACTTTTTCTCTCCTTGAACACAATGACTCAACTTCGAAAACAAATGTCAAGCCTAACACATCTTAACAAAACTATCTCTGCATCTATATTAAGTATCTCATAGAAGCTACATGTAGAATTTAGATTTGCATCCCTAATGCATTCCATTAATTCACCTTTTTCAGAAATTACAATAAAAATACGGGACAAAAAACAACTCCAATTTGTACAACATATGCTATGGCTAACTCTCATCCTACCAGAGAACTCGAAATACTTAAGGTGTAATGGATTCACTTTAGATGCTGCAACAAGCACAAATGGTAGTAGATTTTTAATATGGAAAAACATTTGGTATGAAAAAAATATTTTCCAAGTTAAATGGTTTTCCATATTCAGTATCTCCTTCCATTTGTTCTTGCAGCAGCATCCAAAGCAAATCTGGTACACCTTCAGTATTTTCAATCCTCGAATAGAATATGTGTTGGCCTTAGCATATGATGTGAAAATCAATGTTTTTTATCGCGTATTTTTCTTGCAATTTCTGGGAAGTGTGTATTATTGCAATGCATTAGGGAGACGGATCCATTCTAGTAACATAGCTGCAAGGAGATACTGAATATGGATACAGAGATATTGGGTCAAGATGTGTTAGGCTTGACATTTGTTTTTGAAGTTGAGTCATTGAGTTCGAGGAGAAAAGTTTTGTTCTAAAGGGAAAGATATCATTGTGGAGAGTAATAGCATGAAGTATTATTTTATTATATATATCTGACATTGTTAAGTGATGTCAATAGCACAGTAGGTGGCATATTTTTCGAAAGGCTTTGCAGATGTAATGACTAGGCCAAGCCTTGAAGCGTCCTATTATATATATTGATCAAGATGACAAAAGAGGAGAAATATTTGGATCCTATTTTAGTATATATTCATCTAGATTACAAACAAGAAGAATCCATGTAAATGTCAAATGTGGATTGTGGTCCAGTAACAGATCAATGTGGCAATGAAAGAGAAAATTCCTCTAATGTTCATGAAAGCATTTGATTTTCAGGAAAAAGAGTGGAATTTAAGGATGTGATGCATGACTCAAATGTTCTTCCACTCTTTAACTGTTGGTATTACGTTATCTTCTCCGTTACACTTGGAGCATCTATGATCTGGGTATTTGTTGCCGATAAGTTTACAATATCTTACTAATAACTCCTCTGAAATAAATTCCTTCTTCAAGGCTCTTGTAGTTGGTTGCTCCTCTGGCTTTAGTAATGATAAAATCCATCACTGGACTTCATCCATATCTGATTTCCTTAGCTCTTTGGAGTTTGAATAAATCATTACTTGGTCTCGTGCATAATAACTCCAAATAGCATTGCCATTTAAATAATTATTGGCTAACTCTTGTATAATTGTTGCTATACCAATTATCCTTTTATTCGCATAAAAGTTTGGTATTTCTATCTTTGGTATCTCGATTTGTTTTTCTATCTCTTCGGTATAATCATATCTCTGGTCAGGCCTATCTTTACAACTTGTATTGGCGACTTTATCTCCTCGTATAATATCTCAGCTGGTGCTGCATAGAATTTTATATAAAATAAGTTTCCTTTAGTAATTCTCTTATATGTCACAAATGCTCTATGTAATTCCGGTATTCCAATTATTTCTTCTCCGGTATATGTATATACTGTATTTAGTAGTCCATAGCTATAACATGTTTTAACTAAATTTGGACTGGTTTTAGGTTGTTCTATAAGTTTGTTATATCCCTGTAACTTCTGGGTTATATAGTCTTCTTCGGGGTTTTTTGTTTGCGTAGATCTTGGGTTCAAGTTTAAATATGTCTGGATTTTGTATATGTTTTCGATGTAGGACTGCGTAATGTAGTTGTATCTCTTTTTGTCATTCTGTAGGCTAACTGCATATGTGGATGTTTGTGGTTCCACGGGTATCTGTACTTGTGGTTTTTGGATAAATGGTTTTATGAATAGTTGGTTTAAATTTGTATTTTTTGGTTTCTCACTATCTTTTTTGCTCGTACCTGCAGCTGTATTTAAACAAACTTTGTTATGGGTTTTTTGGAGTCTCCCAACGTCTCCTTCTAGTTCTGGCTGTTTACCGTCCGCCGAACGACGTAGCTCCGCATGTTTATAGTCATGCTGCTGGCTGTTAGCTTTTCCTTTCAGATCTTGTACATCTGCTTCTATCTTTTCCATTTTTTGGCATAGATTTGTCATCATAGTCAATAGGTCTTTCATTGTATCTTTCTCTTGAGAGGTAGTTTGCAACAAGGTTTTTATCATTTTTGATTACTTCAATTGTAAATGTAAAATTTAATATATTTAATACTAATCTCCTTATTTCTTTTGTTGTAACTGAATCTTCTAACTTTCTTGTTATCCACCATTTTACCTGTGTATTATCTGTTCTTACAATAAATTTATTGTAAACAATATATGGTTCGAATGCTAATAAACACTTGTATAATGCAAATAACTCTTTTCTATTTATTTCCCATTTTATTTGTGCTTCTGTATAGGATCCTGAATAATATCTACAATGATGTTCTATTTTTTCTTTGTCATATTTGTATTTTAAAACTCCTCCGTAACTATGATCACTTGAATCTGTTTCAACAATATAAGTAAATGTTTTATTTTCATCAGGAAAATATAGTTTTGGTAATTTCTTACATAAATTCTTAATATTTCTTATATGTTCTTTATGTTTATTGTCGAAATAGTATTCAACATCTTTTTTAAGTTTTTTATGTAGTGGTTTTAGATGTTCTGCTAATTTTGGTATATATTCTCTTACTTGATTTACTAATCCTAGAAAGGATTGTAATTTCTTTTTTGTATCTATATTTTCATCAATAGTAATTATTTTTTGTACTATATGAGTTTGCATTTTTATTCCATTTCTATCTATTTGTATTCCTAGAAATTCTATCTGTGATTTCATAATTTCTGCTTTCTTTTTACTTAAGCTTATACCTGAGTGTTTAATTATGTGTATAAATTTTTCTAATAATCTTATATGTTCATCTTGTGTCTTAGAATATAGCAATATATCATCTATATATACAATACAATTTTCTAACTGGTTAAAACAGTTATCCATAAAATGTTGGTATCTACCTAGTGCATTTTTATATCCAAATGGTAAAACATTCCATTCATAGAAACCTTGCGGTACTGTGAATGCTGTTAGCTGTTTAGATTCTTCTTCTAGTTTTATGTGGTAAAATCCTGATTTACAGTCAAATTTACTAAAATAATTATATCCTTGTATTTGTCTTATTTTTAGTATTTTGTTTGGTATTGGATAATTGTATGTTTTAGTTTTAGCATTTAGATTACGATAATCTATGACCATTCTACTTTTACCTCTTTTTTGTTCACTATGTTTTATAACTATAAATGCTGGACTTGTATGTTTACTATTGCTTTCTTGTATGTAATTATTTTCTAATAATTCATCTATATGTATTTTAAATTCTTTTAAATCATCAAAGTTATATTTTAATGGTTTCTGTGTTATTATACTATTTTCATCCATTAATTCAATTTTTACTTTTGTCTTATGTTTTTCCCATCCTTGTAATGGATCTTTGTTATATAGTTGTTCTAGTAGTTCATTTATTATTTTAACTTTATCTATTGTAAATATAATAATTTCTAATTGTGATATTTGTTTCTTACTTATATTTTCCATTTCTTGGTTTATCTTTTCACTTCCTTTTATCCATTCTATAGGTTTTCGTTGTTTATTATTTACTCTTTTTGCTCCTATTTTGTTTCCGCATGGTGTGGTAAACCACCAATGTGTTTTTGTTATTGTATGTGGAAACCATCCAAGTTTCAATTTCCTCATCTCGTAGGAAAACTCCAACCTTATTTGATATTTCTTTGTTCCTAATAGTACATCCCAATGATAATTAAGAAAATCATTTACACTATTAGTGCATATTATATAAATCTAATAAAAAACATAACTCTTTCTTTAACAAATTTACTATGATTTTAAGGACATACAAGGTGTTACCTAAAATTCGCAAGGTTGAATCAATTAGAAGTCCAATGCATATTTTTCAAGAAGGCTGTGAGAAATTAAAAACCCTTGACAACCCCCACTCAATAAATTCTTACCTATGAGGGTACTTGGTAGGAAATATTTCTTCATATTGATCCACAAAAACAACACCGCCGTCATATTTTGACAAATTGAAATCATAACAATTGCTTTAAGAAATCTACTGTATCATAATATTTTTTTTAAAAAAAATCTTGAATATAAAGGACAAAAAACAACTCTAATTGAATCAATAATAAATTGCATTTACCAAATAAAATCTCCCCGAGACATGCAATAAGGGATCATACATATGACAAATCTTTGTTGAGTCTACTTTAGCAAAACTGTGTTTTAGTACCTTCCTTTAAATTCTACTAAAATAAAAAATCAAAAGAATTTTTAGAGAATCAATAAAACCATTCTGAGATCATTGTCTACTACTAGGTATTTAATTAATAGATTGTCATCTAAACTGCTAAATCCTCAGTCTCCATATTTAGCCCAAACCATGGACGGAATGAAGATCAAATGTCCAAACTGTTGGGAATTAAACACACAACACACACAAATAATCTAGAGAAAAGAGAAACGGAACGCAAACGGGACACACAAGAATTTAACGTGGTTCGGTTTCCCTACTCCACGACTGTAACAGGAGGATTTTATTTCACTTGTGCTCCTTAAGAATTACAAATACAAGGATCATATTTATAGGAAAACCAAATGGTTAACCTAGGGTTTCAGTAATGGGTCGGGCCGGCTCACAAGCCTCCACAAAGCCCAACAATCTCCCACTTGGAGGCTTGAAGAATTTCAACTGTCATCCACTTAGAACACTTGTATGTCTAGTAATCTTTTTCAACTCTCTCCTGCTACAGCGGCCTTCTCATCAGTCAACTGAAAGGCCCGTTGAAGCTCCCCGAAGCTTCAACACATCAGTCACGGCTGAAACTGCCTTGACTCGTCCTCGGTCCCTACCGGCTCCCACTTGAGACACGAACTGCCGGATCCTAGAACTCCCTGAGAACAAACACTCTCCATACTCAGCAAGATATTTTCTGGAGACGTATCAACAGCTGGAATACTGGTTCTCTTGACCCACTGTCTTCTAGGAGCCTTGGCTGAAGCACGGCCGGTGCTCCTACTGCCACAAACGCCTCTGACTGGTCTTCCTGAACCTTTCCTTGCTCGTTCATCCTGAATCTGACCTGTGGCTCTGGGTTTCTTTCTTGCAAGGACAACCTTCTTCTGCCCACGAGATTCTGTGAACCGGACTTTGTTTTTCTTTTGAACTGGGACGGTCACTCCCTCAGACGGTAATCCGACAATATACAACGATCCTCTTTTTGTTCCACGAGCCATGACAAGATTGCCCCTCACGACCTTCCACTGCCCATTTCCGAACTTCACATGATGTCCCTGTTCATCCAACTGCCTAACAGAAATCAAACTTTTCGTCAAGCTTGGAACAACTCTGACATCCTTCAAGGTCCAGAAACCGACTGGCGTCTTCAGCACCATGTCACCCATGCCCGTAACATCAAGAGCTCTATCGTCTGCAAGCCTTACCTTTCCAAAGTCTCCAATAACCAGATTCTGCAGTGCTTCACTGCTGTGGGTAGCGTGAAAAGAAGCACCAGAATCCATGACCCAGGAATCCACATTGCTCTCCGCGCAACAGATAAACAAATCCTCGTCGGCGCTGTCTTTTGCAATGTTGACTTGTTTGTCTTTCTGGCATTGATTCCTGAAATGCCCCACCTCCTTGCAGTTCCAACATGTTACACCTGAGCCATCCCGAGCCTTCGACTGACTCCTTCTTCGGTTCCTGCTCCCACTACCTCTGTTATTTCCTCTGCCTCTGACGACGTTTAGCATATCACCTGATGATTCTCCAGAACTCCTTCTTCTGACATCCTCGCCAAGAACGAGATCACGAATCTTCTCAAAGGTGAATCCATTAGGTCCCACTGAACTGGCAACTGCTGTAACCGTTCCGGACCAACTGTCAGGCAATGATGATAACAGTAGTAAAGCTTGAACTTCATCATCGAACTTAATGCCAACTGACAAAAGTCTGGCTAAGATCGAATTCAATGAGTTGATGTGCTCGGTAACTGAACTGCCTTCCTTCATCTTTGTGTTCACCAACTCTCTAATCAGAAAAATTTTGTTTGCTGCAGATGGCTTCTCGTACATGTTAGACAAGGCTTCCAAGATGCCTTTCGCTGTCTTCTCCTTAAGAATGTTGAAAGCAACATTCTTGGTCAACGAGAGTCGGATAACTGACATAGCTTTCCGATCCAAACCTGCCCGCTCTGCATCAGACAATTTTCCTGGCTTGTCACCCAACACTACGTCCAAATCTTTCTGAACCAGCAAATCTTCAATCTGCATCTTCCACCAACTGAAATCTGTACCATCGAACTTCTCAATTCGGAACTTCCCATCTTCTGCCATCTCAAAGGACTAAATGAGATACTCGGTACAACTAATTTCAGATCTTCGGCAATTCCCTTAACGGCGTTTTCTGACAGCGGGCGGCGATTTGGACGATGCTTACGATCTGGACGCTCGCGGCTGGATCTGAGGCTCCTCGACGCGGCACTGGACGGCAGCGGCGTTCTCTGCCTCGCTACTGCTGCGCGGCTTTCTCCCTCGCTGGGCTACGATCTGCGGCAGATCTCCTTCGATCTGGGCTGCCTGGTTCGCGGCGGCTGCTGCTCGCGAATGGCGGTTCCAGATCCTCGGCGTCTTGCACGGCTGTAGCTTGCGAACGGCGGCGGCACACTCCTTCCCGACGCGGCGGCCAACGGAACGGCGCGACGGACAGCACACGGACGACGGCTCTTCGCACCCTGCGCGATTCTCCTAGCCGGCTGCTGCTTGAGGTTACCCACACGGTAACGGCGGCTCTCCTCCCTGCACACAGTTCTTCACACAAGAACCCTAGGTGACAATTTCTCACAGTTTGTGTTACAGTGTTGTTGAAACCTCGCTCTGATACCAATTGTTGGGAATTAAACACACAACACACACAAATAATCTAGAGAAAAGAGAAACGGAACGCAAACGGGACACACAAGAATTTAACGTGGTTCGGTTTCCCTACTCCACGACTGTAACAGGAGGATTTTATTTCACTTGTGCTCCTTAAGAATTACAAATACAAGGATCATATTTATAGGAAAACCAAATGGTTAACCTAGGGTTTCAGTAATGGGTCGGGCCGGCTCACAAGCCTCCACAAAGCCCAACACAAACATTGAATTTAAGACTAATAGTAGGGCAGTCTGAACATACCTTAAATCTGCGAACATAAATCTTGTAAAGAATTAAATATTGAATAAACATAACAATTTCACCTTAGAAAAATGTCCACTTGAAGGTAGTCAATACAAAAATTTAGACACCAATCATATTAGTTAGAGATAGACTAAAGTTTGAGGAAATATGTGAATGTGGGACACACCTTAGGAATCAAAGAATTTATTCTATGTCAAAATGTCCATTTATGCTCCCTGAACTTGTATCCTAAAATGAGACCCACATTATGGCACTAACCACACCCAAACACCTACATGCAACTATTCAACATTTAAGCAAAATCAATAGGGCTAGTAGCCCCTTTGAACATGATAAAGCAAACAAGATATCCCACAACATTCCCCAAACACTCCAATGCTTAGCCACAACCTACAGAATACATTAAACTTGAAATCACCCAAATCAAACAGTAACAACTCTCGCAACAGCAAAAGAAAATGCTAGAAGAATAAGAAATAATGGTATGGTCTTTTATTTAAATGTCAAGTCACAAATACACATCAAGATAGCATATAAAGGATTTCATGATGACAACCCACTATTTAAATATCCTTCGCGATCACCAAAGTCAAACCTCGCAAAATGGATGACCAAGGGTGATCAACACCTCATGACCACACATCTATATTATAGACTAAGCCCCATGCATTCATGATGGTAAACCACAAAACTCCGTAATTGGAAAAGCACAGATGTTACCTCGCTGAAGGAAGAACAAAAACAAGATGTTGGTGCATCAGCTGAAAACACTAATAGGGTCGGATTCATTTAGAACCCCTTGCACGCAAATAAAAAAAGATGATAACCACCATAATTTTTATTCCAAACTAAATGGAATAGTTGAAAGTTCTAACTGAGGTCAACTGCAAAGAAAGTGCGTGCCACATAAACTCCATCTAAACCTAAATTCCAAAAGTAGGCTCTAGATTAGCACGGAGGCCTCATGATAAGTATGAAAGGCTCTAGATAAATCTTAATATTCCAAAGCAAATGGATCAAACAAAATTAAAATTTAAGGTAGACTTCTTCAACTTTGACCAAAGTAAATCGTTTATGGTTCTGTTGTTTCTTTAAAAGAAACTTGAACAGAATCCAAATGAACGACAGGTTGACTAAACTGTCATTCTAAGCAAGTGATAAATGACTTGGGTCTCTATAAGGACACTCTAAGCAGAATAAATAATCCAATAATACATGAATGACATAGAGGGTCATTATAGGGTTTTCTCAATCAAATCCTACTTATCTCCATGCTGATAATATATATACTATTTATATTGTTATTAATAAAGTATATTGTGAGAGTACCAAACCGTTAAAAGTTAATTGACAATTTATGGTTAAGTTGCATTGAAAGGAGTGATTAATCTTCAATATGTGTTAAATGAGTTTTAAATAGTTTATGTTTTCCAAACTTCATTGCATTACAATCACATTAGCTTCTAGTAGGACTGCATATATCTTAGACGTGCACAGATTATGGACTTTCAAATAGTAAAACTTAGCATTAACATGAAATTTTTCGGTCACGCATAATAATCTTGATGAACTTCTAATAAAATAGGTCGATTGATGATGCTGTGTCTTTGATAACATGCGAACACTCTCTTCCTAAAATCAAGGGGGAGAAATATACTCATCTTTAAAGTATATGTAAATGAAACTATCTTTTGAGCTACATTGGATTCACTATGCCAAAAATTTACAAAGTTATTGGGAAGTGATGAGTTTGAATTTAATATGATGGGGAACTAAACTTCTCTTTAAGCTTATAAGTTATGTAGTAATCAACTTGCAGTATGATCAATAAACAAAAAGTATATTTGTTATCTGCTATAAAGTGTCTACATGGAAAGTGACAAGTCCATTGATACTCCAATCGGACCGCTACACAACAAGACATTTACTAACCAAGTCCATTTGTATTTGAGACAATGTATTCAGAAATTATTTGCTCTTTACTATACATCAAAAAAGGAAGACTACAGATAGCCTTTTGGGTTGGAATGTGTTAATGACTTTAGACATATCCTGTGGAGTTCAACTTGAAAGATGCAAAAATGATTCTAAGTAATGGAGACTCCATATAGCTTATATGTTAACTACTAATTAAACTATGACGTACATTTTAAGCACAAAAAATATCATGTTAAGACTATTTAATGTGATGGACTTAATTAACTATAAGCTATCTATGCGGATTAATTATAACTTTTATAATCAAATGTAAAATTTCATACAAAATGAGAAACACAAGTAAAGAATATATTATTACCCAAAAATAGATTAGTAAAAAGAGATGCACAAGGTGTTATCAAGATAGAGAATGTAATATTTGGCGTTCCTCCGTCTATTCATTTATTTACAAGTGAGTTTCTTAGCAGATAAAAATAAATATGTATATGCATATTTCATGTATTGCGGTGAAATTGAGTTTTAAATAGCAATTTCTCGACTCAACACTTTGTATAAAAATAAATGGGTAATATGAAAAATAGAAATCTTAACAATAATAACACGGATAGAACCAATAATAGGAGAATTTATATGATGAGTATGTATTAACTCACAAGAAGTACAAAGATTAATATGAGGTCATGAGCATGTAGGAATTCTACGATTGGCATCTTTATGACGGGGCATATCTATTATACATCACGATACCCAAAATCCAAATAAAATGAAAATTAAATCACAAACAACATAAAGATCTAAAGCATCGATTTCTATATAAATAGACAAAGTGAACGAAGTATTTACCTCTTGTGGTGTAGTGATTTGTTCATTATCATAGGTCATGAATCTACACCCAATCTTCAAACAATGTAAAGAGAGATAGATAAAGGAGTAAAAATGTTTTGTGAGATGAAATGTATATTAAAGAGAGTGGTGGTGTTTTGAGTGTAAAATCTTCTCTGTACTTCAAGATTTGATGTGCCATGGAGCAGGAAATGAAAGAGTCATCTATCGGGTTATCTAGTATATCTATATTTGTTGCTGATGGAGATCCATCTATTTTCTTGTCACTTCTAAGTACTTCTAAACTTTCTGAGGGTAGATTTTCTATCCATAATCTTGTTGTTCCTACAAATGTTCTTTCTATATACCTTGGTGTTTCTGTTGTTTTTATTTTGTTATCTATTAGTTGTTTAGACATATTTCCTATCCATAGTAATATTGCTTTATTTATATCTGTAACACAATCTAGATCTAAGAAATTATATTGTTCGTTTATTGGTTTTGGTATCCAATTTTTATTTAATCTACTATTCCATATTGCATTAGTTCTATCTGATTGTTGATAACTTTCTGTATAATAAGTTGGTGGTGTTTATCTGGGACTAATTCTAGGACTATTTCTGCGACTATTGTCTGGAGTTTTAACTCTTGACGTACTAGGTCGATTCATATCTCCTGTGTTTATTTCTAATTTTTTCGGTTTATTTACTTGTTCTAGAATTTCTGTGTATGTCTCGCTTATATCACTTATTTCTGATTTCTGGTCATTTATTGTATCTGATTCATTTTCGTTTATTTCATTTACTTCAAGATCTTCATTTAGTTTTTGTTCCATCTCTTTTATTTCATTAGTTAATTCAAGTTCTTTATCTTTTTGTTAGGACACATAGCTAGAGATTGTAAGTTACCAAAAGACCCAAAAAAGAAACAAATTGCAGAAATATTTATAGATAGTGACAAATATATGCAAATAGAATATATAGACTATGAACTAAGTGAAAATGATAGTATATACGAAGTATCAGACATAGAAACAGGAAATGAAGAGGAATATATTAATCTAGATAATGATATAATAGACGAAGAAATATAATGTCTGAAGACGATATAAAAATAATATCCAAAGAAGATTATCAAAATGAAGAGTTATCAGACCAAAAAATTAAATTTGATAATACAATTTTTGAACAAATAAAAGTAAAAGAATTAGACTTAAGTGTTGAAAAAGTACTTGAAATACCTACTTTGAGAAATTGGTTTAAAAGACAAAAGGAAGAATGTTATGTAGTTAGTCAGAAAGAACATATTATAGATTGTAAATATGTAAGAGGAAAAACATATATACCTATACTAAGTAAACGAATAATAAATAAAGAAATACAAGATATAAAAGCCAAAACACCTATAAAATATGTACATTTAGGAGGAATAGAAATATTAATAAAAGCTTATTTTAGAGAAGGAATAGATACACCTATTGAAATATATTTAGCAGATGATAGAATTATACACCCTATAGAAAAAACCGTGATAAGTGCAGTAAAAGGAAATTTAATATATCAAAAATTTAAATTTATAATAAGTGCCAATTATACAGTATCATTAACAGATAGGAATATAGATAAACCATTAGTATTATATTGGAAAATGTCTGGAATATAGTTAGCACCAGGCAGTAAAATATTTACAGCAAGATGCAAAAACTTATATATATTAACAGCAAAACATAAAATAACAGCAAGAAACAAAATCGATAAAATAAAAATAGAAAATTCTTACGAAAAAATAATTACTGTAATAGACAATAATGACTATAGTTATAAAGAAATTGATACAGAAGAAGATTTAGAAATTGTAAAAGAAAGATTAAGCACTTCAAGCGTACCAAATACGTTAACAAGAGCTACCTCATCAACAATGAGTACATCTAAAAGAAACTATGAAATCCCACAAAATTTATTAGATAAGGAAGAAATAACGCCATATCATTATTTCATAACAGGAATAATAGACAAAAGAAAATATAAAATCTTAATAAATACAGGACATGAAGAAAATTACATAACAAGAGAGTTAGTATTAGAAGAAGAAATTATAAAAGTAGGACACATATGCCCTGGATTACCCAGTGAGAGAGTAAACACAGATGAAGAAACAACGGAAAAAGAAATAATTTTAGGAGGAATACCCTTAGTAATACCATTTAAAATATACCAAGGAAACCATAATATTACATTAGGAATAAAATGGTTAGAAAAAGTTAAACCGTACAACATAGAAAATGAACAATTAACAATAACCTGCCAAAATAAGAAAATAATTATAAAAAGAACAAAATGATTAATGAAAATATTTATACTTGCAAAAATTCTTGTAGAAGGATATCACAACAGATATTATACCCCTATGATAGATACAGGAGCAGAAGCGAATATATGTAAACATAATTGCTTGCCAGAAGATAAATGGGAAAAATTAAAAAAACCTATGGTAGTGACATGATTTAATAATGAAGGAAGTATGATTAAATATAAAGCAAAAAATATAAAAATACAAATATGGGATAAAATACATGCTGCTGACTGTTAGCTTTTCCTTTCAGATCTTGTACATCTGCTTCTATCTTTTCCATTTTTTGGCATAGATTTGTCATCATAGCCAATAGGTCTTTCATTGTATCTTTCTCTTGAGAGGTAGTCTGCAACAAGGTTTTTATCAGTTTTGATTACTTCAATTGTAAATGTAAAATTTAATATATTTAATACTAATCTCCTCATTTCTTTTGTTGTAACTGAATCTTCTAACTTTTTTGTTATCCACCATTTTACCTGTGTATTATCTGTTCTTACAATAAATTTATTGTAAATAATATATGGTTCGAATGCTAATAAACACTTGTATAATGCAAATAACTCTTTTCTATTTATTTCCCATTTTATTTGTGCTTCTATATAGGATCCTGAATAATATCTACAATGGTGTTCTATTTTTTCTTTGTCATATTTGTATTTTAAAACTCCTCCGTAACTATGATCACTTGAATCTGTTTCAACAATATAAGTAAATGTTTTATTTTCATCAGGAAAATATAGTTTTGGTAATTTCTTACATAAATTCTTAGGGTTTATTTCCTTTTTATTATTTTTTTCTATTTCTAAATTCTTTCCAAATGTACATATTCTTCTCTACTTATTATTTTTCTGTAATTCACTTTTTCCCGTTATTTTTCCTTTTCCTAAATACCACCCCATAATTAGAAATTCACATTTCTTTCATTATTTTCTCTTAGGATTTTGATTATTTCTTTTCTTTTCTAAAACGTCTCACCCATCTATTTCTCTCTACTTTATCATTTTCAATAATTATTTCACTCTAAAATATCCCCTCCCCCAAAATTATAAGTCTAATAATTTTCGCGACATGAAATATCAGGTCTTGATAATAACAACTAACAAGACCAGATCAAAACACATAGTCCATAATTGTTATGACCCACGCTACCCCCAAGACCCGGACATGAGAACTAGCGTTACGTGTGACCCCAAGCTAACCCTGCTGGCGTAATAATGAGCATAGCAAAAATACTGAATAATAAAACTATGCGGAAGTTAAATAAAAGTAAAATTAAAATGATTGGAAATACCTATATACTGTCTGCATATATGAAAGATGAGTTTGAATAAAAAAAAAGAAAAATCAAACAGTACGACTAAAACTGAAACTAACTATGTCCGAAATAATCCTCTACTAGAAATGTTAGGACATTCCCCTACTAGATCTAGGGAAACAGAAACTAAAGTTAAAAGAGATAAAGATAAACATGTCATTAGTCCTCGAAGAATGAGGACTCACCACTGATGATGTTGAACTGAAGATCATCAATTAATCTATGCATGATCCAGATGTTAAGAACCCGAACCTACTTCACGAGAAGATGTAGCACAGAGTATGGGTCAGTACTTGAAAGGTACTAAAAACTCAAGATATACTATAGCTAAAATAAACATATCACTGAACAAACAATAAAGAAACATTATAATCTGAACATGATATAGATATGGAATACTAAGCTAACTGAATGCAATGACAAAACGATAACATGGCGAGGCTAAATACAGACTGTACCAACATGTGTTCAATGTAATGGAGTTTGACAGAATTGTGGAATATACTAATAACTGATAACAAAACCACATGAGCCCAATGTGGAGTCTAATATATAATTCTAATTGAGAGGACCCAATAAATCCGGCCAGAGGTGTTGAGGCATGCTAGCGTGATTACTAAAATTATGCCCAAAGTGGGGACATACAACCTACGTGGTTGCGTAGTTCTGGAACTATATGGGTGATTGACCCTAGTCCAACTTGGTATTATGTTAATTCAAATAGATTAAGTGATTAACACATTCTGACTGAATTTCTGTAGTGTACTAGATAGCTCAAATCGACATGCAAACTTAGAATGTGATATACCGTGGTTTCACGGTATTATTAATACATTTTCCTTAAGTTTAGTGTGTCCAAAAGCCTTTTAGTGCTAATTTTTATATAAGTTTCTCCTTATTTGCAGGAAATCTGTCCAAAGATGAATGCGGAGGTTTTTGAGCGAAGAAATGCAGAAGAGACCACCTATGGAGCTTGTGACGGTCCGTAGGTGGCAGCGTAGTGCAGATGCTGAAGGAAGATGGGGAAGTCTGACCAAGTGTGGGGTTATGGAAAGCGTGACGGACCATCGTATCCATGACGTTCCGTCCTGCAGGTTCGTCATGAAGTTCAGAGAAGTGGTCCCAGTACCCATATTTCAAGAGTTCAACTGTTTTGGAATGGAGACCCTCGACGGACAGTTGTGCCTGTGACGATCCGTCATACCTGTCGTCGAGGGTAATGAAGAGAGCAGCAAAAGAAATTCTATCAAGTATGAGACAATGGAGTTCATGACGGTCTGTCGTGACCACGATGATCCGTCACGATGTCCGTCGATCCAGCCACGTTTTGACAGATTTCCAGCAAATAGAGTCCTTATGTAATTAGGTTTTTATTTTTTATAAATAGTTCGAAAAACCTCATTTTTGAGGTTAGACTCTGGATTATTTGGTTAGGACCTTGATTATTGTTAGACTCTTGATTATTTTTTAGACCTTTTGTGAGATTCTTGATTATTTTGAGATTCTTGTAATTGATTGTTTGTGATTTTTGTTGATTAATCAAGCGAACTTTCGGATTTTACTCTTTCTCATTGAAGTAAGTACATGAATTCTTATACCATATATTTGAATATTGTGATTATGACTATGGGTAACTAAACTCCATAACTAGGGTTGTGAGAACCAGAGGCAAATAATGAGGTAAAACCTAACTAAAATAACAAATCTAGAATTGTATCTTGCATGTATTGATAATTCTTTCGCTTAGAAGTCTTTTTAACGGATGACCAATGTTAGAACTCGTCTTAATGCTACTTGCCGGACCAAGGAGGTAGATAATAGGAAAAGAATTATCAACATACATTTAGTTTATAATATCTATTAGGCTAGTATTGATTGGTACGAGGTAATAACTTAGTCAAGTATCGAATACGATGCTTAATATGAGGTAAAGGTAAGGGTTAGTATAGCAACACACGTAGCCGGACCAAGGTGCGGAGTGAAATTTTTTAGAAGCCTGACCAAGGAATTAGAAATACATAACTTATCACTTTGCATGCAAGAAACTAGGAAAAAATTGATATAGTTAGAATTATCAAGTTATGAACCTGTGGGAAACACGTAAATCCTAGTTACTTTCATTAATTGATTAAACTCCAACATTTGAAGCTGTTAGTTGTCTCATTTAATTTCGCTAATTATTTTTCATTTATTTAGGAATAGAAACCCCCCTTTTTATCATTTTTGCTTTCCAAGGAAGTAATTGACTGAACAATAGTAATAATAGATTGAAGTTAAGTCTAAACTATTTTCCTCGTGGGAACGATCCCAACCTCATTAGTTGGGTTATTTACGTGACATGACCGCTTTACTTCTTATTTGAGAAGTAAGTTTGAGCGTATCAAATTTTGGCGCCACTATCGGGGAAAGTAGCTTTTAGATTAACTTAAGCTTATTACTATAGTTTAGTTGATATTTTCTTGATTTTACTTTGTTTTATTGTTTTTGATTCGTGCAGAACCACCCTCCTTGTATGCCAAATACACAGAGAGGAAGAGAACCCCTGTTTCCCTACGATCACAAATTAGAGCGTACACTACGCAACATGAATAGAAACTTGGGAATTAATGATGATGATCCAAACTAGAACATCCCAGCTCCGGTTGATGTTAATGGTTATTTGTTACCCTATGCTCTGGGTAAACACCAACAGAGGGGACAAAATCCTGCCCTACGGCCCCAAGCATACTACAGAGGCTATGATAACATAGCAGACTCCGATGGGTCACTTGTCTTGCCTCCTCTACCACCAGGCCACACCTTTGTGGTAACTAGTAGCCTGATGCAAATGCCCACTGCAAGAGGTTTGTTTTCAGGGCTACCTTATGAGGATCCACATGCCCATATATATAAGGTAAGGGCAGTGTGTAAAAGTTGTGTAGGGAGGCCTAACTTGGACTTGGATGTAATAGGGATCAGAGCGTTCCTCTCTCACTGACGGAAGAGGCTGCTATATGGTTCACTGAGCTCCCGTACAACTCAATTTTCACTTGGAACCAACTAAGGGATGTTTTCTTAGCACGCTACTATCCGATCTCCATGAAACTAAACCACAAAGACAGAGTGAACAACTTTGTGGCACTACCAGGAGAGTCAGTTAGTAGTTCTTAGGACACGTTTACCTCATTTTTGAGAAGTGTCCCAAATCACCGTATAAATGATGAGTCACTGAAAGAATACTTCTATCGAGGACATGATGATAATAATAAAGCAGTGTTGGACACTATAGCAGGTGGATCTTATGGGGAGTGTCCTTATGCTGAGATTGCTGAAAAAATAGAGAAAATCTCCTGGAATAATAAAGCTTGGAGTACTAGGAAGTCAGATACCGGGAGAAATACCTTCGCAGTGCAGTCCACTCACAACCCAGCCACAGATGAGATTTGTGAAGAAATGTCTCAGATGAGAACTGAGCTTGGGTTGATACTAAAACATATCACTAGGGGTGCAAAGAAGATAAATGTAGTTAACTACTAGCCTAAACCACCACCACCTAATGATGAATGCTATTATGCGGAGGACTCCTATGCAGTAAATGAGTAGACGGGGGGTTTCCGACCGAGTGCCCAAGGCTCAAATCAGGATAATTGGCGCCAAGGTCAAGGGAACCAAGGTTGGATCTATGGTAACTATAACCGTGAGGGTCATTATGTCCGAGATGGAAATTACAACCGCTACCACAACTTCAACAGGGGTAACTACGGTAACAGAAATGATAGGAATGGGTCCTATGTCCCTCAAAATCGTGAAGTTACTCCTAGGTATGGTGGAGATAGTATGGCGCGAGTTGAGGATATGTTGCACAAAATGATGAGGAGGTCGATGCTAGTGATGAACACATTAAAGAGTTAAGGTGTGATTTAGCAGGTATTGGGCAAAAAGTTGATACACATGCAATATCATTAAGTAGATCGAGTTTCAAATGGTCCAATTATCTTCGACAATGAACACACGGCAGCCGGGCACTCTTCCTAGCAACACTGTCAAAAATCCGCAAAATGATGCACACTGTATGGCAATCACTACTCGGGGTGGTAAGCAAACCATTAACCCACCTATGCCGTCTAATGAGAAAAAGGTGAGAAAGGATGATGATAAGGTGGTAAAGGGTAGTGGTGAAGCAGAAGAGAGCACTGGAAAAGATGCAGAAGTCCCTATGAAGGTAATTCCCATGCCTAGACCACCACCACCCTTCCCTCAGAGATTAGTGAAAAAGATCGAGGATGGTAAATATCGGCGTTTTATAACAATGCTGAAGCAACTTTCTATCAATGTCCCTTTGGTAGAAGCTCTAGAACAAATGCCCGGTTATGCCAAGTTTATGAAAGATATGGTTACAAAGAAAATATCGGTCACTTTCGAGGATGATGATAAAATGCAGCATTGTAGTGCTATTGTTACAAGATCTCTCGTACAAAAGAAAGAAGATTCAGGTGCGTACATTATTGTACAGTTGGGTCATTACATTTTGCGAAAGCATTATTGGATCTGGGGGCAAGCATAAATATCATTCCCCTCTCGATTTACAAGAAGTTGGGTTTGGGTAACCCAAAACCCACTGCGATGCGACTACTAATGGCTGATCGAACAGTAAAAAAACCTATAGGGATACTTCACGATGTGCTAGTAAAAGTGGAGTTGTTCATATTTCCGGAAGATTTTGTTATTCTTGATTGTGAAGTCGATTCTGAAGTGCCCATTATTCTTGGAAGGCCATTCTTTGCTACGGGAAGAGCCTTAGTAGATATGGAAAAGGGGCAGATGAAATTTTGGTTGAACAATGACGAAGTGACCTTTAACATTTGTAGGTCCATGAGGCAAAGAGGTGAGCTCCAATCGGTATCTGCTATATCCTACAACATTAGTGAGACATCTGAGATACAAATAGAAGAACGTCTAGGCGTAGAAGCATTAGCGGCAGTGATAATGAATTTTGATAGCGATTGCATTGAAGAGTATGAGTCATTAGTTGCGGCTCTTTATCGAGGTGATGTTCGGTTTAAACCGAAGAAATATGAGTTAGATATGAAGAATCGCGAGTCCCCACCCTCGAAACCATCTTAGAGAAGGCTCTAAAGTTAGAACTAAAAGATCTCCCACCTCATCTCAAGTATGACTTCTTAGGAAATTGTGACACTTTGTCGGTAATCATTGCAACAGACCTGAATGAACAACAAGTTGAGAGTTTGGTGAAAGTTTTAAAAAGGTTCAAAAGAGCTATTGGGTGGAATATTGCGGACATTATTGGGATCCCTCCTGGTATTTTCTCTCATAAAATCCAACTCATGCCTAATCATAAGTCAATTATTGAGCACAAGAGACGCTTAAATCCTCCTATGCAAGAGGTCGTGAAGAAGGAAATAATTAAGTGGTTGGATGCCAGAGTAATCTATCTGATCGCCGATAGTAGTTGGGTATGCCCTGTTCACTGTGTACCTAAGAAAGGGGGAATGATTGTGGTCCCGAACGAAAAAAATGAACTTGTTCCAATAAGAGCAGTTACTGGATGGAGGGCGTGTATGGATTACCGCAAATTAAATTCATGGACTGAAAAAGACCACTTTCTTATGTCCTTCATGGATCAGATGTTTGATAGACTTGCCGGAAAAGGGTGGTACTATTTTCTTGATGGATATTCAGGGTATAATCAGATTTATATTGCACTTGAAGATCAAGAGAAAACCACTTTTACTTGTCCATATGGGACCTTTGCATTCAAAAGAATGTCGTTTGGGTTGTGCAATGCACCCACCACATTTCAGAAATGTATTATGTCGATATTTTCCGACATGGTGGAAGATACTATAGAAGTTTTTATGGATGCTTTTTCTGTGGTTGGTGATTCATTTGAGTGGTGTTTGAACAATTTATCTGAAGTCCTTAAGAGATGTGAAGACTGCAATTTAGTACTAAATTGGGGAAAATGTCATTTCATGGTGAAAGAAGGTATTGTTTTGGGTTATCGCATTTCAGAAACGGGCATAGAGGTTGATCGAGCTAAAGTCGAGGTAATAGAGAGACTTCCCCCACCGATCTCTATGAAAGGTGTGAGAAGCTTTCTTGGGCAGACAAGTTTTACCGGAGATTCATCAAAGACTTTTCAAAGATTGCACATCCATTGTGCAAACTGCTGGAGAAAAATTGTAAATTTTGTTTTGATGAATCCTGTCTTAAAGTTTTCGGCGAGCTAAAAGAAAAATTGGTGTCTGCGCCTATCATTATTTCTCCGTATTAGAACAGTCCATTTGAGGTGATGTGCGATGCTAGTGGGGTTGCTCTTGGTGTAGTATTGGTACAAACAAAGAACAAAATCCTTCACCCTATTTACTATGCTAGTAAAGCCCTAAATGAAGCTCTGTAGAACTACACAGTGACTGAGCAAGAACTCCTTGCAGTAGTCTTTTCTTTTGAGAAATTTCACTCTTATTTGCTAGGTACTAGAGTTATAGTGCATACTGACCACTCAGCATTAAGATATTTGATGGCAAAGAAGGATGCAAAACCTAGGTTGATTCGTTGGGTATTACTGCTACAAGACTTTGACTTTGAAGTGATGGATAGAAAAGGAACTGAAAATCAAGTTGCTGATCATTTGTCCCGTCTAGGGGATGAAGCTATGATAGAGTTGGGGGATAATACTGACATTGATGATACTTTTCCCGATGAGCATGTATTGGCTGCTTCACAAGACTTGATTCCACAGTTCGCAGATTTTTCGAACTATCTGGCTAGTGATATTGTTCCATCGGACTTGTCCTTTCATCAAAGAAAAAATATCATGAATGATGTGAAGAAGTTCTTTTGGGATGAACCATACATATATAGGAGTTGTGCCGACGGGCTTATTCGGCATTTTGTGCCAGAATGTGAGATGTTGAGTGTGTTGGAAGCATGCCATTCCTCACCCGTTGGTGGACATCACAGCAGTATCCGAACCGCTCATAAGATATTACGATGTGGTTACTATTGGCCAATTCTTCATCAAGATTCTCATGAGTTTGCCAGAGCTCCCCCTAAACCCCATTCTTGTGATTGAGTTTTTTGATGTTTGGGGTATTGACTTTATGGGCCCTTTTGTGAGTTCTCATGGAATGAAGTACATTCTAGTAGCAGCTGATTATGTATCTAAATGGGTCAAAACCATCGCCCTCGCAAACAATGAAGGGAAGAGTGTCACTGCATTCTTAAAAAAGAATATATTCTCTCATTTTGGCACCCCAAGGGCAATTATTAGTGATGGGGGCTCCACTTCTGCAACAGATTGTTCAAGGGGTTATTGGAGAAATATGGGGTTCGCCATAATGTGGCCACTCCTTACCACCCTCAAACTAGTGGGCAAGTTGAAGTGTCGAATCGGTAAATCAAACAGATATTGTCAAAAATAGTGAACGCTAGTAGAACAGATTGGTCAAGAAGGCTTGATGATGCTCTTTGGGCCTACCGGACATCGTATAAGACTCCTATAGGTATGTCTCCATACCAACTTGTATATGGGAAAGCTTGTCATCTTATGGTTGAGTTAGAGCATAAAGCCATGTGGGCTATGAAGAAATTGAAAATGGATTAGAGCGAAGTTGCAGAACAACGGTTACCCAACTAGTCCTTACTTGGTTACCCAACTATTCCCTCATGGAGAAGTTGAGTTGGAAACTAAGGAGGGTGTGCAGTTCAAGGTGAATGGACAATGCATAAAAATCTATTTCGGGCATGCTGAATCGCCGAATGAAGTGATCGAGGCATACCATCTTGATGAAGTCTGAGTAATCAAGTGTCCTCAGTCGTGCCGCGACATTAAATTACGCGCTTGTTGGGAGGCAACCCAATACTTATAGTTTTTCTTTATAGTAATGGTAGCATTTTCTACTAATGGGTTTTAAATTTGCAGGCACATCACCAGGAAATTCTGAAGAAAATTACTCTGCAGCAGTCATTGACGGATACAGCGACGGACCATTGCGCCTGTGACGGACCGTCGCATTAATTCGTTGTGCCAGGTAAGTTCTGTCTATTATTTTCAAACTAGGGCACACGCTGTCACGACCCAAAACTGGGACGCGACTGGCACCCACACTTCCCTCCTGTGTGAGCGAACCAACCAATCTAAACCCAAACAAATACAACGCGGAAGACTTAACTCAAAATACAACGCGGAAGACTTAACTCAATACGAAAAACAAATACAATAAATATCCCCCAAAATCCGGAAGTCATCATCACAAGAACATCTAAAGTCAATTTACGAAACTAAGAGTATTCTAAGAAACTAAACAAGTGAAAGCTAGTCCATGCCGGAACTTCAAGGCATCAAGACGAGAAGAAGAAGATCCAGTCCAAGCTAGAAGCATAGCTCACCCTGAGATCCGGTGCAGTGAAGACTGGCTAGAATCGCTGTCGAGTTGAAGACGACGGAACGGTTGCTGCACTCCACAAATACAAGAAAGAAACAAACAAGTAGGAGTCAGTACAACCACACGTACTGAGTAGGTATCATCGGCCAACTCAGAATAGAAAACAGTATATAACAGATAAATCTCACAAATCAACTATAATACTCAACATGTAGTAACAACAAATACTACAATCATCAATAAATATCACTAAGTTCGTCCAGGAGGACTCAAGCCTCGACATCATACTCATTAAGGAAAAGCAGGCTCATTAGACTTAGCATTATAACATCTTTCAAGATTCATTATCTTTCTTCCTCTTGTGTCGGTACGTGACACTCCGATCCATATTCTATTCCGGTACCGGAACGTGGCACTCCGATCCTCATTTCTATCCTGGTGCCGGAACGTGACACTCCGATCCATATTCTATCCCGTGCCGGAACGTGGCACTCCGATCCATATTCTATCCTGGTGCCGGAACGTGGCACTCCGATCCTCATCTCTATTCCGGTGCCGGAACGTGGCACTCCGATCCATTGAGCCTTCTTTTATACCAAGGCATTATCAATACAACACATAGTTCATCAAGCCTTCTTATACTAAGGCATCACAATTCTCATAACAAGTACATCAAGCCTTCATTTATACTAAGGCATCACAATTCTCATAACAAGTACATCAAGCCTTCTATCACACTAAGGCATCACAATTCTCATAACAAGTACATCAAGCCTTCATTTTATACTAAGGCATCACAAATCTCATAACAAGTACATCAAGCCTTCATTTATACTAAGGCATCACAATTCTCATAACAAGTACCTCAAGCCTTCATTTATACTACGGCATCACAATTCTCATAACCAGTACATCAAGCCTTCATTTATACTAAGGCATCACAATTCTCATAACAATACATCAAGCCTTCTATCACCCTAAGGCATCACAATTCTCATAACAAGTACCTCAAGCCTTCATTTATACTAAGGCATCACAATTCTCAAAACAAGTACATCAAGCCTTCATTTATACTAAGGCATCACAATTCTCATAACAAGTACATCAAGCCTTCATTTATACTAAGGCATCACAATTCTCATAACAAGTACATCAAGCCTTCATTTTATACTAAGGCATCACAATTCTCATAACAAGTACATCAAGCCTTCATTTATACTAAGGCATCACAATTCTCATAACAAGTACATCAAGCCTTCATTTATACTAAGGCATCACAATTCTCATAACAAGTACATCAAGCCTTCTATCACACTAAGGCATCACAATTTTCATAACAAGTAAAATTAGGGTTTCATCAAGATTTAGGGCTCACAAACTTCATCATGCTTATTTCATCACAAACATATAATCATACTCATACAATCATACAATTAAGCATATAGAAGGATTTACAAGAATACCCAATACATATCGTTTGCTATTGAGAGTTTACTACAAATAGCATAAACCATAACCTACCTTCACCAAGGATTTGTATTCAAGCAAGAAATCTTCAAGAAACCTTGCCCTTCTCTCTCAATCGCCTCTTTCTCTTCCCTTTTCTCTTTCTCTTTCTTCCTCCAATCTCTTCCTCTTCTTACCCTAAATCACAAGACTTCAAGTCTTAAAAATAATGAAACCAACCCACCAAGTTACTCAAAGTTAGTCTTTCAACCCCCAAGGAATTGGACTAATAACAATAACCCACTAACTTTATAAATTAAAGCCGGAATGGTCCAAAACGTCCCTTTAAAAATAGCCAGAAATCTGATCCCGACTGGGATGACGGAGCCTGTGATGGTCCGTTGCGCCTGCGACGGTCCGTCCTGCAGGTCCGTCGCGACGGTCAGAGAGTTGTTTCAAACGCCAAATTCTCAAAAGTCTAAGTGTCTTGCGACGGGGCTCACGACGGTCCGTCGTGACTGTGACGGTCCGTCCTGCAGGTCCGTCACAGAGTTCAGAGACTCAGTTTTCAACACTCAAATTCATAATTCCAAGTATTTGGGAACGGGACACCCTCGACGGTCCGTCGTGGTGTCCGTCGCATGCAGCCAGTTTTTCCCAAAACAAAAATTTTTTAACCAAACGACTAAACAGGTCGTTACACACGCGATGGAACCAACGACGTACCGTCACAATTGAGACGGACCGTGGTCGGGGAATCATCACGTCATTAATGAAGCGTACCCGACCCGACCCAGCTAGGTTTTTTTTTAAAAATTCAATATTTAAAACCCCCACCCCTTTATTTCACCCCATTCTTTCACTTTTTATCCCATTTACCTCTCTTTTCAACTTTCAAAGGTCATACCCCTCTCTCTTACAACCAATCTTTTTCCCCCAAATTCTCCAAAGTCCTAAAAGTCATCATCTACTAGTCGGAGCAGCTGCTGTGGGTGTCTTCTTGATCACTAAGTACCTTTCCCTCTTGTTTTTCTCAAATTCTCAGGTATGTGTCTCTAATTTCTACTCATTGATATTGCATTTTTGTTTATCAATTAGTATTAGCCTAGTTCTTCTTGATATGTTCATTTTTTTAATAAAATTCTATCTGACCTAGGTTAAAAATCCTCGAAATTGCCGTGTTAAAACCCTAGAAATAGGTGATTTAGCATTGCTAGTTTACTAGGTATTTGGGTTAGACAAATATAGGTTAAAACACTACCAATTCGATTTGGGTCATAGGGGATGAATGGGGCACCCCCAGTTCTATCACTGAGTTACAGAACGAGACGCCGATAACGGACCGTCGTACCCACGACGGACCTTCGTTGGGTCCGTCCCAATAGCTCTAACACCCCACTGTCCAATTTTCTCCAAGTGTCCACCAACAGCCACATGCGACGGATCATCGTTCCCACGACGGTCCGTCCTGCACAACCATTCTGATTGTCAGAGACCCTATTCCTAAGGGTCTCTCACTTTTTCTAAGTGTCCTTCAACGGACAAATGCGACGGACCGTCATCCCCACGACGGTCCGTCCTGCACAACCGTTTTGGTTGTTAGAGACCCTATTCCTAAGGGTCGCTCACTTTTTTTCTAAGTCCTCCAACGGACACATGCGACGGACCGTCATCCCCACGACGGTCCGTCCTGCACAACCGTTCGGGTTGTCAGAGACCCTATTCCTGAGGGTCTCTCACTTTTTCTAAGTGTCCTCCAACGGACACATGTGATGGACCGTCATCCCTACGACGGTCCGTCCTGCACAACCGTTCTGGTTGTCAGAGACCCTGTTCCTAAGAGTCTCTCTATATTTTTTCAAGTGTCCTCTGACGGACACCTACGACGGACCATCGTACCTGTGACGGTCCATCCTGCACATATCATCATACTTGTCAAAGACTCTCCTTCAGGGTTCTCCATAAAAACATAGTCTAAGTAAGACACAACGGACCCCATGACGGTTCGTCGTACTCACGACGAGCCGTCACCTGGTCTGTTGTGTTTTACTGTTACTATAGCAATGTCATTTTATTTTATTTTTTATGTTGTGTGGTTTTTTGCTTGTCTTGTTTGCTCCTTCTAGTACTAATATTGATCCTTTACAGTTACAATCTACTATGGCACCACAACAAGATCGAGTCTATGCACGTGGGCGATCGAAGTCTGTCGCCCCGTCTTCCCACCTGGTCATTGTCTCTGATGATGAGCGTTACCCCGAGTACGTGGCCCCAGGCACTTCCACCCCATCCCGTGTTGCACGTGCTGCTAGAGCTACACCCAAAAAGGTGGCGTCCGGCGTAGTCACTGCCTCCCAGTCTAATGAGGAGCGCACACTAACCGGCACACCTTCTGGGCCAGCCACTAATGAAGAAGGAGCGTTTGGCTCCTTCGGAGTTTCGTGGTCAGAGGAAGCCTCCGGATCTGCTGAGGTTCCCGCACCCGCCACCGCTGCAGTGTCGGCCTCGTTTGATGAGGCTAACAGTTTGAAATCCACACCCGGTTCACCAGCTCGTGTTCTCACCCCGGTTACTGACCAGCCCAATTGGTGGTGTGTCGATGAGCAGTTTCAAGTCTATTCCGATGCAAAGTTCCTGAATGACAAAGGAGTTATGACTCGGACACTTACATTGGAGCTGCGGGTCCTTACGGTAAGTCTCCCGACGATGCCTGAGATCCATAATATCTTCACCAGACATCGACTGGAGTGGACAAAACGTCCGTTGGGACGTTATAGTGAAGAGCTGGTCCGAGATTTCTATGCATCCTACGTAGCAACTCTCCGATCAGAGATTGATAGGCGGGCTTCCCCCGCCAAAAAGGCCCCACTAGAGAAGGTCCGAGTACATGGCATTCAGGTTTATATCTCCCTGCTTACCATCCGCCGGTTTCTATACGGCGAGGATGTTGATGCTAATCGGACCCCTCTCACTGCCGAGTTTGACTACCGATGGCAGATTGTTAAAGATGGACAATTCCTGCGTGAGCCATCGCTGAGAGAGACCACCAAGAGGTGGATGACCCTGCACTTGTCCATTGATGGAGAGGGTGCTGACTAGGTGACCGAGCCTAAGGGGGCCATCAAGAAGGCCAACCTGAATTTCACGGCGAAGTTTTTGTGGTTGATTGTCCGCCATTGCCTTTCCCCCACAGTCGCTGATAATATCATCACATGGGATCGAGCAGTACTGATGGCGGCGATAATAGCCGGGTTTGAGGTGGATTTTGCATGGATTCTACAGGCATTCATGCACGAGAGAGATTTTAAGGTCACAACTACTTACCCTTTTCCGTGCATGATATTTATCTATTCAGGTCCGCAGGTGTACCTATATGTCATGTTGATCAGCTCAAGACCCCTCTGGGCATTGTTGATATCGGCCTCATCTGGGATGAGGCCAATGAGTTGGCTCCACGCAGAGGGCCCCGTCCAGAGTTCCCTCTACTTGTTGACAATCTGGCTGATACGGTAGCACAAGCCCGCACGGCTACGCAGGCGGCTTCCACTGACACTACCCCGGTCGAGTCTATCCCGGGTAGTAGCACTGCCCTGAGCTCCTCTCGCTCAGCCCATTTACCCCCTCTGGTCCCGCTTGCTAAGGTCCAGAAATTAGAGGCGCAAATGGCTACACTTCTGAATCATATCCAGCCTTGGATGTAGAGGTCTATTGCCGAGGCAGAAGAGCGCTTGGAGTGGAGAATGGTCCAGCACACAGAGGTTAATAAGCGCTTGGACGCTTTTGAGTTGCGGGTGCTAGACCGTCCAGCCCCTCCGATGGATGTGTCGACCCTTAAGGCTGCGGTCGACAGTCTTCACGCAAATATTGATATGATTTTAGAGGCTAGGGTGCTTGAGTCTGAGGCCCCTTCTGAAGAGCCTGTTGAAGACACTGTGATGGCGGACCTATTCACCACTTCAAGGATTCCACCACCTCCCCCTCGAGAGCATTCCAAGAGGCGTAGGGGTCGAGAGGAGTATGAATCTCGAGCACGGAAGAAAGAGTGCCGTGAGATGGAGGCTGCGAGGAGAGCCTCACTTGCTGAAGAGGAGGCGCATCAGATGAGAGCAGGAGAGTTATTTGCTGGGGCGTCTAGCTCCAGAACTGTGGAGATAGCGGGAGGAACTGTTAATAGTGCTATTGATGCTGAGGACACCACTGAGGGTGCCAAGATTACAGAGGTAGTGGGTTCCGGGGAACTGGACTCACCAGCTTGCTGATCGTCGGCGCTTTGTGCCCCAGGTTTGCTTCACCTACCACTCTAGTATTTCAATTTTTGTATGCATTGGGGACAATTGCATGTCTTTTTGTTGGGGTGGGGTAAATGAAAAGTGAGTGGTACGGTGAAGTCTGAGTAGCCCAATTCACTATCCTCTTTTGGAGTTTTCTTGCCTGTGTTCACTTTCCCCCAAGAGACTGATTACTTTTTCTATTGAACCGGCATGTCTATATCCTGTGTACATAGTTAATTCTTAAGCATGATGGCTAAAATGATATCCTGATAAAATGGAAAATGATGCATGACTAGGCATAGTAATTGATAAATGTGTGGCTCTAAGCATGACATAGAGGTACACCACTGCATGACCCTAAGTGTAAAATTTGAACTAGGTGTCTGATAATCTGGTAGAGTGATGAGATGTCAAGTGAGTGTGAGGAAGATTTGAATAGTCCACTATTTGTACTGAGCTAGAACTTGCTTGGTTAGTCCTGCTAAAAGTAAGTTGTAATAGACAATTAGGAAAGGATCATAGTCCCTTATTCAATGTAGCCCATTTTTAGCCTAATTAAAAGAAAACCAAATGAAATTTATCCTTCTTTGATCCAAATGATTTGAGCTTAAATTAGACCTTTCTTTTTCACCAACTGATCTTTTCTGGGAATAATGTGTTGGCCCTGGTCCCTCCTTGGACATGTGCACCTCAGATTATGCCAAAAGCATAAGTTGAGGGTCGTTAATGCAGTAAACAACCTTTTTATGGCCCTGACCCAACTTTGGGTATTGTGTACTTTGACTCATGGCAAAGCCATGAGTTGAGGGTGACTATTATGAGTAATGCTCTGGAAAGTGGGGTTGAATCAAGAAAGAGAGAGAAAGAACAAAAGTAAAGTGACTCAAGAATTAGTTGAAAGAAAACTAAAAAAATAAAAAAAATTACAAGAAATACAAGCAAGAAAAGAAGAGAGTCACTTACACAAATAAAGAAAAAAAGGGAAATAACAAGGTGAAAAAATATGGGAAACTGGGCAAAATAAAATGATAGAAAAAGGTATGTTTAGTCGATATGTCAAGGAGGGCAAAAAGTCACTAAAGTATACCTAAATATACCCTACCTGACCCTGAGCCTATGTTACAAGCTAAGAAAGTCCTATCGTGATCCTAAGGGTTGCATAGCGAACTTAAAGCAGTGAAAATAAGGGCAAGCTTATGGCAATAGATATGAATGAGCGTGATTTTGTTCTGAGAGTGAGTGTTGCAAAGTAATCCTTTTACTCACACTGAAATCATTGTGTGAAAAATGCAGATTTTGTTTTGAAGTGAGGACAGTACTTGCATTACCGGAAATATTAGCACCTCGGTGAGAAATTGAAGAGGATAGGTGTTAGTGCATGGTGAGTCTTTGTCATGGTCTGATTCCACATAATTCAAGCCTAATAGTTATAGCATGCATAAATATGATGAGATTAATCGGGATTGATAGCCAAATGATTGCAAAGGATAAAAAAAGGATACTATTGTACAAAGATTTTGTATTGAGTCATAGTGCGTCGTTTGAGGACAAACAACGAATTTAAGTTGAGGGTGTTGATATATCGTGGTTTCATGTTATTATTAATACTTTTTCCTTAAGTTTAGTGTGTCCAAAAGACTTTTTGTGCTAATTTTTATATAACTTTCTCCTTATTTGAAGGAAATCTGTCCAAAGAAGAATGCGGAGGTTTTTGAGCGAAAAAATGCAGAAAAGACCACCTACGGAGCTTGTGACGGTCCGTCATGCTCGTGAAGATCCGTAGGTGGAAGCACAGTGCAGCTGCTGAAGGAAGATGGGGAAGTCTGACCAAGTGTGAGGTTACGGAAAGCATGACGGACCGTCGTATCCATGACGGTCCGCCCTGCAGGTTTGTCAAGAAGTTCAGAGAAGTAGTCCCAGTACCCATATTCCAAGAGTTCAAGTGTTTGGAACAGAGACCCTTGACGGACCGTTGTGCCTGTGACGATCCGTCATACCTGTCGTCGAGGGTAATGAAGAGAGAAGCAAAAGAAATTGCATCAAGTATAGGACGACGAAGTTCATGAAGGTCCGTCGTGACCATGACGATGCGTAACGATGTCTGTTGATCCAGCCACGTTTTGACAGATATCCAGCAAATAGAGTCCTTATGTAATTAGGTTTTTATTTTTTATAAATAGTTCGAAAAACCTCGTTTTTGAGGTTAGACTCTGGATTATTTGGTTAGGCCCTTGATTATTGTTAGACTCTTGATTATTTTTTAGACCTTTTGTGAGATTCTTGATTATTTTGGGATTCTTGTAATTGATTGTTGATTATTTTTGTTTATTAATCAAGCGAACTTTCAGATTTTACTCTTTCTCATTGAAGTAAGTACATGAATTCTTATACCATATATTTGAATATTGTGATTATGACTATGGGTAACTAAACTCCATAACTAGGGTTGTGGGAACCATAGGCAAATAATGAGGTAAAACCTAACTAAAACAACAATTCTAGATAGTGTCTTGCATATATTGATAATTCTTTCGCTTAGAAGTCTTTTTAACGGATGGCCAACGTTAGAACTCGCCTTAATGCTACTTGCCGGACCAAGGAGGTAGATAATAGGAAAAGAATTATCAACATAGATTTAGTTTATGCTATCTAATATGCTAGTATTGATTGGTACGAGGTAATAACTTAGTCAAATATCGAATACGATGCTTAATATGAGGTAAAGGTAAGGGTTAGTATAGCAACACACGTAGCCGGACCAAGGTGCGGAGTGAAATTTTCTAGATGCCGGAACAAGGATTTAGAAATACATAACTTATCATTTTGCATACAAGATACTAGAAAAGAATTGTTATAGTTAGAATTATCAAGTTATGAACATGTGGGGAACACGTAAACCCTAGTTACTTTCATTAATTGATTAAACTCCAACATTTGAAGCTGTTAGTTGTCTCCTTTAATTTCGCTAGTTATTTTCATTTATTAAGAAATAGAAACCCCCCTTTTTATTATTTTTGCTTTCCAAGGAAGTAATTGAATGAACAATAGTAATAATAGATTGAAGTTAAGTCTAAACTATTTTCCTCGTGGGAAGGATCCCAACCTCATTAGTTGGGTTATATACTTGCATGACCGCTTTACTTCTTATTTGAGAAATAAGTTTGAGCATATCAGAATGCACATCAATAAACTGATAATGACACATTTAGAACCAAGGCATGTATATCTGAATAACTGAAATTTCTAACCTAGCATGTGTAATTCAAGAACTAGAGAAATACATAGCTAGAGTTCAAAATTCAATCAAGAAACGAAGTAATAACATGATAATCTGATTTGAAAAATTTAATTAACTAATTCATGATAATCTGCTAAAGTTCTAGAAACCCTAGGTCTAGTCAATAGTTGGAAATCAAGAATCTAAATGAATTCTAGGTACCTAATGGGCGAAAGGAATCCACTAGTGAAATACCACATACCTAGTGAAGGATTCCACAGATAAATCTTTCAATTTCAGAGATGGAACTAATGAAATCTTGTTGCATTCTTGAACTAGGGTTGTCGACCTCTTTTCTACTCTGAAACTCTAATTTCTCTAAATTTTACTTAGGATTTGATTTAATTAATGTCTAGTTATTTTTCTGAACTAAAATTGACAAAAACAACAAAATTTAGGGTCAAACGATGAGGTTTAAAAGTCTAACAAAATAGTGAAAAACAGAAATAACCCTAACTTAAAGCTGCAGATGGGCAGACTACTCCCACCTTCACGGACCGTAAAGTCGGTTGTGATCTAGACTTGGTACTAAAATTCTAGAGGCCTTGACCACCAACCCTCCCAAGGTTTGTGTGAAGAAGCACAAACCTTGAAAGTGTCTGTGGTCTTCACTTAGACTTGAGGGTTCTAAGTACCGGCTTGGAGGTCTATTGGTTTGACAAAACGGAAGCCACCACAACCCGTTCTCGTGTTCAGGGCCCATGAAGGGTCCAATGGTCTAACGCTTGGTCCCGGTGAAGTCTAAGTCTGGGCCACGAGCAGGTGTATGGACGTGGATCCTATCACAGTCCGTGAACCCTCCATGGTTCCCGGCTTTAGGTAGTATTCTCAAAATAAAATTCTTGGTCTTATTTCCAAGGTGTTAAAATGACCAAAACAGACAAGCTATTACGCGAAATAGAAATATATAGAAAGTAAGGAAACAACATCAAATAAAATAAAGAGACACACAATCTTATGTTATTTAATGGAAAGATTCTTTGAAGAAAAACGTTATTTATGTTAGAAAAAGTAAACAAGAAAGATAAAAATATAAGGAATCCAAAACCAAACTTTCTTGGTTTAGACACACATTAATACATTTCTTGAAGATAGTTGGAGTCTCTCACACAAGCAATCGGAAGAAAAAATAACAACTCTATCTTCGGGATTCAACTAAGCCACAAAAAAGTATCATTTAAGAATGTTGCTCTTCTATTCTTGAATTGGTGATTTCACCTTTTGATTAATGTCTACAAGTGTTTTTCAAGGGAAAGTAGTTTTGTTTTAATGCTTATCTTTTTCAACTAAAAGAAACTCAATTTATAGGATAAATGTTTTCCAAGAAAAAGACTTAATTAATAGAATTTATTGTAGGTTCATGAATTGAAAAAAAAATTATCTTTCAAAAATTCATAATGTAGACCCTCTTTCAAAACTTTCGACGGATTAATTTTGTTTAAAATTAATTGGAACACTAAATATTACAATCCCCCACTTGTTTCAAGAAATTTTATCTTTGAAAAATTCAAAAAATATTTTGAGACATTAATCTTAAGGCATGCATCAATAATGGTGTCTTTTGGATTTGAACCATTATCTAGTGGAGGCTTTCTAATTCATTGTCTACATAGTGAATGAATCTTTAACTAAGTGGTTCATTGAATGAAATATAATAATACTCCACGCATATCACTATGTTCCGGTGAAAATCAAAATTCTTTAACACCTTACGGCTATGTGTCCTGAATCCTTTTAGCTAAGTGTTTTAATATTTCCATGTTAAAATCTTATTGAACTGGACTCTACTTCGTACTTAGTGCGGTGAAATCATCAAGAGTAACTATGCATACTCCGACCAAATAGTCTATAAACTTCATTAAGAGGAATTAATCTCATCCTCCTTTACAACAAAGTAGCGATAAATCTATAAAAAGTATTCCTACACACTCCAATCAAAATCGATTTATAGACTTATTAATAGAATATAATCTCATCCTTCTCTTTAGAAAGAATATCGAAAAAAATTATCAAGAGTTTTCTTACTAACTCCAAATGAGATCGGTCTTATAAATTTGTTAATAGAAAAGAATCTCAATCATGCACATCTACTTGTTTCATTTTATTTGAAAATAGGAATTTTATTTTTGTGCTTCACAATTGTAACTTTACTAGTTTTTACCTTTGAACCCAAGATTACATCATTAGGTAGGGTTACCATAGAGTAAAATAATTTACAACAAGTTTTATTCATATACCATTACAAGTTTCCACCACTTACTCTTTGCCTAGACCTTTAGACAAAGGATCTGCTAAATTAAATCTGGACTTCACATATTGAAGTGATATCACTTCTTCCTCCAATAATCTCCTCACATGATTATGTTTGAGACGAACTTGTCTCAACTTGACATTGTAGCAATCACTTGAAGCCCGAAATATGGCAGCTTGATTATCACAATAGACAGTTAAAGGTGGTATTGGCTTACTCCACAAAGGAATATCTATCAACATAGATCGCAGCCAATCAGATTCTTCTCCAGCAGAATACATAGCGATAAATTCTACTTCCATGGTTGAATGAATAATATATGTCTGCTTCTTTGATTTCCAAGTGATCGCTACTCCAACCAAAGTGAAAATCCAAGCAGTAATAGATTTAGACTCATTCAGATCAGAATTCCAAGTAGCATCACTATATCCTTCAAGAATAGCTTGAATGTACAATAATGTAGTCCAACATTAATTGTGCCCTTCAGGTATCTTAAAACATGAATTAAGGCATTCCAATGTTCAACTCCAGGATAACTAGTAAACTTGGTCAAAGTTCCTACTATGTATATATGGCTGGGTACAATGCATGGCATATATAAGACTCCCAACATTTGAGAATATGTCAGCTGATCGAGAACATTACTAGAGTTCCACATTAGTTTGATGCTAGGATCAAATGGTGTAGGAGCAGGTTTGTCGTCAAAGTAACAAAACCTCTTTAGAACTTTCTCAATATAACTTGATTGAGTAAGAGTTAAGTCATTCGCTGATCTTATACTTTTAATACCCAAAATTACATAAGCTTCTCCAAGATCTTTCATTTCAAATTAAGAAGCTATAAATGATTTTGTTTCTTTTACTCTTTCAATATCAGTTCCAAAGATCTACATATCATCTACATATAGGCATATTATAACACCAGATTTTTCTTGGAATTGGCTAAATATGCAAATATCACCACCATTGATTGAGTAGCCATTAGAAATGATTACTCTTCTAAATTTCTCATTCCATTGTTTTGGAGCTTGTTTTAATCCATAAAGAGATTTAAGAAGATTATAAACTTCGTGTTCTTGACCAGGTACGACAAATGCTTCTGTTTGTTTCATGTAAACTTCTTCATCTAGATTACCATTTAGAAATGCAAGATTCACATCCATTTGATGTATTACCCGACTATGAATTGAGGCTAAAGCAATCAAGAGTCGAGTAGAAGTCATTCGAGCTACAGGTGTAAAGGTATCAAAATAATCAGTATCTTTCAATATATATATATATATATAATAAATAAAGTATTAAAAAAACAACTTTAAAAAATGATAACATTTTTTGAAAAGTGATCCTTCATGGGAAATGGACTTAAAAATATGAAAACATTTTTTAAAAAGTGATCCTTCGTGGGAAATGGTGTCAACCCAAAATCCAACATAGAGTGAATCGGTAAAGAATTAATTATAAAGTAAAGACCTACTGTAATTTTTTGTATAGGTAAAGGATTTTGTAACATTAAATCAATCTTGAAGTTCCATTTCTCAATATCAAAAAGGCAGAATTTAGTAGCTAAGTTCTAATAATATCAATTAACACAAGATTTGAACAATTAGAGTGAGGACCTTAGGTATGTAATAAATCAATTGTGTATTTCACTTAATAGATGTTTAGTAACTATTACAAGTAGTTTATTCTAAATGGATAGGAAAGGTTTTGAATACTAGTGAGTTCCCTTGAACCTCAATAAGCTTAACTATACCAATCGGTTTTGAATACTAGTGAGTTCCCTTGAACCTCAATAAGCTTAACTATACCAATCAACTCAATTCCTTAAATAACCTACTTTCTCAAGCTGGTTTGTAAAGATACAAATCAATAAAATTATCAATCATTCGTTCTACCCTATACATTTTTTCAAGAAAGCATAGAGACTTAAGCTAGAAATGAATTTACAACTTCAGTTCATCAATTTTAACATGAACAAATAATTGAATCCATTTTTTAAAAATTATCAAATTCAGAAATTAGCAATACACATAAGCTAAATAATGCATTCAACTACATGATCACACCCCTGAGATGAGGGGTTTTAGCCAAACATAGCAAAAAGTAAGAAATCATTACAAAAAAAATATTATCCATTGGAATTCTTAATAATCTGCAATACCCATCGCCAAAATTAAATCTAGAATCCAAAAACATCAAATCAAAGATCCAAATCATCTCCAAGAACGTTCAACATTGTATTTATTAGAAAACTCTCAAAGTCTTGGGAATACACACTTGGGGAAATACTTTTCTTCTTTGAAAATAATTAATTTATACGTTCCCAAAAACTCAGTGCAGAGTCTAATTGGCGAGGTAAGTCGGGATCACCGATCGACTCGACATTCCGCCAAGTTGCACTTCATCTATCCTTTTTTTTGGTAGCTCATGTATCAATTTTTTTTAGAAGATTAGACAAGAAGGTTTGATATCGGTGATCCATTAGTCGTGTTTCTGAATTACCCTTTACTCGTCAAGTTTACTTGATACATGGGATACTGTTCAAGAACCTGTGGGGAGCTTGAGGTTCATTATGCGAGTCGCCGAGTGTCTAATGCGAGCTCCAACTTCTCTTTTCTTCACCTTTTCCAACATTTCCCTCCTTTTCGCATCAATATGTCCTTTCATAGTTGATAAACCTTAATTGCCTTCTATCAACACATTAACATAAGTTATGAGCATAAAGTAGGCATTGAGGACACTAATTCATTGAATAATAAGTACTAAATGAGTTGAAATGCTTGACTCATCAACAACGACTTAAATTTTTTGTTTGTCCTAAAGTAAAACAGAAGATCAATAAGATCAACATGGATGTGTACAAGTAGTGCTTATTGAGATTCCACAATGAACACAAAGTTCAATTCACACATGCAACACTCAACTGTGCACTAAAAGTTTCTAACTATGACTAGAAATCATCAAATAATGGATAATTACTAATTGCTACAATTTGTTGAATCTCAATTCGTAGGATATGATTTGAATACAATAATTATCTCTTGATCCCTCGAATCTCTACAAGCTAAAAAAATACCAATCAACCCAATTCCTTTATTAACATACTTTTTTCAATTTGGGTTGTGAAGATGCAAATCAATAAAATTATTAATGATTAATTCTACCCCATACCTCTTTCTTAAGAAATCATACAAAACTAAGCTCGAACCGAATTTGAAACTTGATTTCATCAATTAAAACACGAAAAAACAATTGAACACATTTAAAAAAAAAATATTATATTCAGCAAATCACAATACAAATTAGCTAAATAATGCATTCAACTACATGATCACATCCCTAAGGTAAGGGGTTTTATCCTAACATTAAAAAAATTGGCACCCAAAAGATTATCCATCTAAAATGTTAACAATCTGCAATACCCTATGCAAAAATTAAAGCTAGAATAAAAAAGTCTCAAATCAAAGATCCAAATCTTCTCCGAGAATGCTTGACAACGTAAAAATGTTAAAAGTCTAAAATACTAGGCGTCACATGTGCAGATTACTTCACCTGAATTTCGTGCAAGAGGTTAACCCAATGTGATGCAGTCAACTCCCACTTAACTCAGCCCCTTCGCAGCCTAGTCTTCCTAAATTTCAAGGACATTTTTCTTTTTTCTGCCTTAGATTATTTTTCATATTTTAACAATGAATTGAACACATAAAACATACTGGCAAACCAAACCTTTATATTAATAATAAAATCAAATACAAAGGACTCACTCGTGAGGATAACAAGTTTATCCCAACTTCAACTTGGACTTCGACTTAAGGCACAATCACAAGTCGATTAGTGCCTTTGACACCTTTTTAAATCCTTACGTTTTTCTAAGTGTCATAGTGAAATTCAAGACTTAATATTCCCTCTTTCACTATCCTTTTTCTCTGCTTCCCAATGTCCAACACCAAGGCTGTCCATTTATAGACCATGTGGCAGCCTTGTGTTTTACAATGCATAGTGTTGTGACACATGTCTAACACTTGCCAAGCAATCAGCCCACTAAATGATATTTCAGTTGACATCCTCACTTGATAAGAAGAATTTAACTTTCTAACTCGAAAATCTATAACATTTTTTAATGAATCTGGACTCAAGCGGTTATAAAAATGTAACTGTGGCATGTGCTTGGCATGTGACTTTGCTAATTGGATTTCAGACCTTTGCTGCCATTTACCTCCATAATTTTGGCTGCAATACAATTTATAAACATTGTATAGTCATTATCTCATCCAAGTTCACCCTAATCCCTCCGCCCATTTTCCATGTCTGCGCCCACCAACGCCTTGCCACTGCCTTGCCTACTTTTGTCTTGGTCATACTAACTTTTAATCCACTTGTGCAATTCATTGTTTTCTTTTTGCATTTTATTCACGTTTGACTATGCTTTAATTTAGCCCAACTCTATATTCCCGCACTTTACTAGACCATGTATTTTTCGGATGATAACTTTGCCCACAACCAATGCCAATCAGCGTCCAAGCCATGTCATGGTCTATTGCCTTGCAAACGTCCATTTCATGTCATGACACTGCCTTTTCATCATTATTTGGTACCATTAGACCATTCTAGAACTTTGCTCACACCACGCATGATTGATTCAACCCGCACTTTGGACCTTGACAAAGTCATTCATAACAAGCCTTTGTCGTCACCGTGCATATGTCGAGTCACTTGGTCAGGACCCTTACAATAGCGAATACACTCTCATGGAAATACTTTTCTTCTCTGAAAAAATTAATTTATACATTCCCAAAAACTCAATATGGAGTCCAATTGGCGAGGTTAATAAGTATCGGTGATCGACTCGGCGATCCGCTGAGTTGCACTTCATGTTAGCTTTTATTGTGGCTCATGCGTCTAGTTGTCTTGGAATATTAGGCAAGAAGGATCGAGATCGCCGATATATTCTACGTGTCGTCGAATCAACCTTTCATGCTAACTTTACATGATACATGGGCTACGATTCAGGAACTTTTGGGGAGCTTGGGGCTCATTTAGAGAGTCACTGAGTGACTATTGTGAGCTCCAACTTCTTTTTTCTTTAGCTTTTCCATCATTTTCACTCCTTTTCACATCGTAATGATCTCACTTTGTTTTTAAACCTTAGTTTCTTAAAATCAACTCATTAACACCAGTAATGAGCACAAAATCGGCAACAAGGACACTAATTTATTCAAATAATAATTCCTAAATGAGTCGAAATTTCCGACTCATCAACAACCCCAAAATTAAACTTTTTTCATATCCACAATTAAAACACAAGATTTATGAGGCAATAATGGATATCTACAAATAGTGTTGTTTGAGATTAAACATGAATGCACACAATGTTTAATTTATGCATGCTCAATTTGTCACGCCCCGAGCTACCCTCGAGATGCAGACACAAGACCTAGGACTACAAGTGATCAAAGCTAACCCTGCTGGCATGATCATGAGCATACTAAAGATAATAAACTGGTGCGGAAGCTAAGTCATTATTAAAATAAAAAGATGGGGAATACCCATATATTATAACTAGGATAAATGAAAAAAAGATGAGTTTAATATAAGAAAATATTAACTTAATACCACTATGAAACTAACTATGTCTGAAAATAGCCTCTAACTGACTAGAAATGTTGGGACAGGCCTAGCTATGTCTAGCAAAACTAAAACTAAAGGACTAAAAATACTGAAAATAAATTCATGACTATTGTCGTAGGAGAATGAGGACTCACCATTGATTCTGCTAAACTGGAGATCGAGAATCAATATAAGCGTAATATGGATACTGAGAACCTAAACCTACATCACGAGAAGATGCAGCACAGTATGCGTTAATACTGAAAATATATATAGCATGTAGAATAGAGTAAAACTGAAATAATGCATAACTAAACAAACCAATAAAGCAATTATATAATCTAAACATGATATAGATTCTGAATGCTCTATTAACTAAATACAGTGACCACTTTATAGCATGTTGAAACTGAATACTGGATATACTGGAAAACCGCCAATGCAATTGAATCTGACTGAACTTTTGGGAGCTACAAGTAACCGATAATAAAACTTCATGAGCTAAATGAGGAGTCTGATGTATATACCCCATCAAGAAAACCCAATATACCCTGCCAGAGGTATAAAGGCATGCTGGCGTGATCACTAAACTGATGCCCATAGAGGGGACTTTCAACCTACTTGTCTAGTAAATCTGGAACTATTTGAGTACGCTTAACCTAGCCCAACTCGGTATTAGGCTACTCCTAATTAATTTAGTGGTTAACTGATTATGACTAAGTTTCTTTAAATGTTGGATAGCCCAAACTGAACATGCAAACTTAAAATGCAATATTTAATTTGATAATGATGCATTAATAACTAAGACATGTATATCTTAAGTAACTTAAATATCTGACCTAACATGTGTAATTCAAGAACTAAATAAAAACATAGATAGGGTTCTAAAATTCGTATAATAAACTTAGTAAGACTGTGGTAATATGTTTTGGAATATATAACTAACTAATTCATAATAATCTTTTGAAGTTCTAGAAACCCTAGGTCTAATCATGAAAAGGGAATGAAGAATCTAACTGATATCTAGGGACCCAATGGGAGAAAGGAACTCAGTAGTGAAATCTCACATAGCTAGCTGAGAAATCTTTAGATTATGGGGCTGGAACTGATGGAACCTTGTTGCGTTCTTAAACTAGGTTCTTGACCTTTTTCTCCTCTCTAGCTTCTAATTTTCTATGTTTTGATTAATGATTTGACTTAGGTAAGTTCTAGTTATGTTTCTAGGCTTAAACTGACTAAAACCTCATGATTTAGGGACCAAACAACGTATCTTAGTGGTTAAATGAAATAGCAAAAGACCAAAATACCCCTTACTCAACTATTGTCAGAGTTATCAACTGATTGGACTGACGGGCCGTTGTTCAATCTACAGTCCGTAGGTTGGGTCCGTCGTTCGAGTTCGCTTGACAGGCCTTCACTAAAATAAGAATAACTTTTTACTTGGATTTTAGCGAACTTGGCGGCGTCGAAAATAGCATTCAATTATATATCATATCATAGGTAATAGGACACATAATTCATTTTGTTCTAAGAGTTATGACTATTTGAAGTTGACCCAATTAACAATTTCCCCCTAACGAAATACTTACTTTCACCTATGGTATGTAGGTCCATCTACAGACCTTACTAGTCGATCGTTGTTCATGTAAGAGGGTGGGTAAAGGGGTCTTGATCCACTGACACAGACCACGGACCATGGAATGACTTAGGGATAGTAGGTCTGTCTGTGGTTCAATACATAGCCAATTTTCTACAAAGGGTTTTGGTCAGGGGTTTAAGTGGTGAACCAAGGATCTACAACATAGGCCATAGATCAGACTACGATCCATAGATGGCGACCGTAGATTGCACTTGCAATTTCTAAAAAGCTAAAATCTGGTTTGTTTAATAGGAGGTGTTATATTATCTCCCCCTTGGAAACATTCCTCCTCGAATGATGACTAAATTAGGTGAAATAGAGGGAAAGAGTTGCAATCCCTACCACTAAACACTGACAATTGAGTTTCTGGCTGAACTAAGTTCCAAGAACATGCAATTACGCTGAAAATACAAATACAAACTGAGTGAACATGATTCTAAGGATGAATTTATGCATGAATGACTGAAAAATTGAAGAGGAACTATTACCTCAAGCTGGAGGAGAACCGAAAGGAAAGAAGTGAGGATACTTGGCTTTCATGGATGCTTCTGCTTCCCAAATAGCTCCCTTTACGGCAAACTCCTCCACAAAACCTTGACTGAAGTGACTTCTTTGTTTTTCAACCTTCTAACTTGACGATCAAGAATCTTAACTGTTGCATACTCATAATAAAGGTTATCTTTCTCCCTCACACTCTCTAATGGCACTAGGATGTTGGATCACCCACACACTTCTTCAACAGTGAGATGTAAAAAATTGGATGCATCGTTGCTAATTCTGCTGGAAACTCAAACTCATATGTCACTTTACCAACCCTTCTAAACATCTTGTAAAGGCCTACATATCTAGGACTGAGCTTCCCTCTTTCTTTCCCAATCTCATCACACCCTTTATAGGTGACATTTTCAAGAAAAACCCCATCATCAACTTGGAACTCTAGTTCCATTATCCTTACATCTTCATAAGATTTTTGACGACTCTTGTCTTTCTTAAGCCTATCTCTAATGGTTGCACTTTATCCATAGTATAATGGACTGAGTCTGGTCATATCAAATCTATTTCGCCTACTTCAAAAAAACCAATAAGATATCTACATTTACACCCATACAGTGCCTCACAAGGGGTCATTTTGATACGGGAATGGCAGCTGTTATTGTGAGCAAACTCAATAAGAGGAAGGTATCATTCCAACTACCCTTGAAATCGATCACACAAGATCTCAACATATCTTATAGGGTCTAAATGGTATGCTCTATCTGTCCATCCGTCTATAGATGAAATGATGTGTTAAGGTTAACCTGAGTACATAGATCCTTCTGAAATGACTTCTAAAAATGAGAGGTAAACTAGGGACCTCTATCTAAGATGATTGACAAAGGAACTCATGCAACCTCACATTTTCATTAATGTAAAGCTTGGCACAGTCCTCCACCGAATCTGTAGTATTGACCGCCAAAAAGGGAGAAGACTTAGTCATCCTATCAACTATCACCCAAATGGAGTCATGTTCTCTTCGAGTACGATGTAACTTTGTGATGAAATCCATATTGATCACTTCCCACTTCCAAGTAGGAATGTCAATATCTTGAGGCATATCACCTGGTGTCTAATGTTCTACCTTGACTTGCTAGCAATTGGGACACTTACTGACAAAATCTGCTATGTCCCTCTTCATGTCATTCCACTAATAGACTTCCCGTAGATCGCGGTACATTTTAGTGGAACCTGGATGAATACAATATCTGGAGTTCTGGGATTCTACCAAAAGATATGATGTCACAACTCACCAATATCAGAAACATTGTATCTACCATGGTAGCAAAGTACACTATCTCCCCTTTGGGAGAAAACTTCCACTCTCTGATTATAGACTCCACCCTTAAGTTCAAGCAAGATTGGATCATAGTCTTGCTTTTCCTTAACTTCCACTACCAAAGAAGATTCTGCCCCATTCTGAACTATTAAGCATTGTCTGATATGCTCATAAGGAGAACTCTTATGCGAGAAAGCTTGTGAACATCCTTCACTAGTTCCTTCTTTTTTTTTTGTTCAACATGGGCTACACTACCAATAGATAATCTGCTAAGATGATCTCCTACTAAATTCACGCATATCATAATCATTAAGGAACTCAAGCCATCTTTTTCTGGCGAAGATTCAACTCTTTCTGTGTGAACACATATTGAAGACTTTTATCGTCAGTGAACACATCAACATGAATACCATACAAGTAGTGTCTCCAGATCTTGAGTGCAAACACCACTGCTGCAAACTTGAGGTCATGAGTTGGATAGTTCATCTTATGCACCTTAAGTTGACTAGAAGAATAAGATATAACTATATCTCACTGCATCAACACACAACCTGGGCCAACTCTAGATGCATCACAATATATCACATAACCATCTGAACCCTCTGGTAGAGTTAAGACAGGAGTTATAGTCAATTTAGTTTTCAATTCTGCAAAGCTTTTCTAACAATCATCTGACCATTGAAACTTGACCATATTTTAAGTCAACGTAATCAATAGGGAGTCTATGGATGAAAATCCTTCCAAACCTTGTATAATAACCTACTAGACATAAGAAACTTCTAATATTTGTAGCAGAGGTAGGTCTGGGCCATTGTTTCACTGCTTCTATCATATGTGAATCCACATAGATCCCCTAGTTAGATACAACGTGACCGAGGAAAGCAACGGATTATAACCAGAACATAGATTTGCTAAACTTAGCGAATAATTGGCGATCTTTGAGAGTCTGCATAAATACATCTCAAATGACTCGTATATTCTTCCTCATTCCTAGAGTAAGTGAGGATATCATAAATAAAGATGATAACGAACAAGTCCATGTATTGTTTGAAAACTTTACTTATCATATCCATGAAGGTGCATGAGCATTGGTTAGTCAAAACAATATAACTACAAATTCATAATAACTATACCGAGTTCTAAAGTTTGTTTTTGGAATGCTACAATCTTTGACTCTGAGCTAATGATAAACCGATCAGAGGTCTATCTTTGAGAAATGACTAGCATCTTTGGTCAAACAAGTCATTAGTCCTTAGGATGGGATATTATTCTTGATTGTGACCTTGTTCGACTTTCTATAGTCAATGAACATTTTGAGAAAACCATCATTCTTATTTCCGAACAACGTAACACTGGTGCGCCCCATGGAGAAATACTAGGTCTGATGAATCCCTTATCTAGAAAGTCTTCTAACTGATCTTTCAATTCCATAAGCTCTGTTGGAGACATTTTGTAAGGAGGAATAGAAATAGGCTAGGTATCTTGAAGGAGATCAATTCCAAATTCAATTTTCCTTTTGGGAGAAACTCTGCGAAGATCTTTTGGAAAACTCACTGACTACAGGAACCAACTCAAGAGTTGGGGTTTTGGAGCTAGAATCCATAAGCCAAACTAGATGATAGAGATTACCCTTAGATATCATCTTTCTGACCATAAGGTAAGAAATGAATCATCCCATAGGCGATAAGCTACAACCTTTCAACCCTAAGACTTGTTTATCTTGAAACTGAAAAAACAAACAATCTTAGTTTTACGATAGACTGAGACATAACAGAAATGTAACCAATACATGCCTAGAATGACATCGAAGTCTACCATTTCTAACTCTATAAGATCTGTTTATTTGAGTTTCTGAGAGATAATGATATGGAAATTTCTATACCCGTCTAGCTATAATTGGTTCACTGACTGGAGTAGATACTAAGAAAATTTTGAGAGATTTTATGGACTAACACTGAATTAGACTGCTATGTAAGGAGTTACAAATGAAAGATTAACCCATGGATCTAACAATGCATAAACATCAAGGTCAAAGACTCGTGACGTACCACTGACTACATCAAGAGAACCTTCCTGATTCTGGCGAGCCTAAAGAGTATACAACCTGTTCTGGAGCTGACCGCCACCTATACCTTATGAGTTACCCTGCTAAGTCGGCCGACTTGTTGGTGCTGCTGAAGTTGTAGAATGATCTCTACCATTACTATCTCCTTGACCCTGTCTTGAAGGACAATCCCTCAACCTCTTACCAGATGGACGACATCCAAAGCATCCTTCCTTTCCTGCAAGACACTCACCTGGATGGTTCTTAACACACTTAGGGCAAGTGAGGTAAGTCTTGGTGCTTGAAACACTTGTCTGAGACTTAGATAGTTGTGCCTAACCTTTTGGTCGTACCTGTTCTTGGAGGATGGAACACTAATTGTTGAAAGAGCTGGGGTTGAAATCTTTTTCTAACTCTGCGAGCGATTTTCATCACCTCATTTCTGCAGAGAATAGTCATAGTTCCATGTCCTAGCCTTCTTATTCTCCTTGTTATATTCCCTAAGCTTATCACCCTCAACCTAATGAGCATGAGTCATAAGCCTATAGATGATCATATCTCCCAGTAACATAAAATTTCAGCACTCAATTTTCACCAAATCTAACACTCCATACAAGAACTTATTCATCTGAGCCCAGGAGTCACCAACCATGTGAGGATCACACCTGAAGAGTTAATTAAAATTGAGCCCATACTTTTGGACCGTCATGTTACCTTGCGTTAAGATCATAAATTCCTGGCCTTTGCTTCTCTCAACTCAATTGGGAAAAACCTATCCAAAAGGGTCTTAGTTTAGCAATCCCAAGTAATAGAAGTTGCATTTGTATCCCTATTTTCCTTCCACTGAGTGTACTAGATATGAGCAACATCTTTCAGCTGGTATAATGCCAACTCAACCCAATCATTCCAAATGACCTGCATTACCTCAAAGATTTTCTTGATCTCATCCAAGAAATTCTGAGAAACTTCACTAGTTTGCGATCCCAAAAATTAGGCGAGTTCATCCTAACAAAGTCACGAACCCTTGCTGTTGTTGGTACACCATTGGCATTCACAGGATCTTGAACCCAATTATTCTTGTTGACAATACTATGAGACAATGCTGAATGGCATTTCTGAACTCAGTATTGGAGACTTCTTGATCTGGTATTGGAGGAGATGTGTTTGCATTCCTGGCATTCGTATTTCTGCGTTATCTCTATGGGGAGGCATGATCTGAAATGTAGAACGTAGAGTTAGAATAGAATTAGATTATACCTTACGCACGATAACAGTAATAGGGAGTGAAGTTTTCCTAAAATACTTTGTAGCCTCCCTCTCATTGGATGTGGTTCAATTCACACCCATGAAAAAGACTCTACTTAGTGCGACTTTTCAGACATCCTAAAACACTTAAACCTAGTGCACTGATATCAACTTTGTCATGCTCCGAGCTACCACTAAAACACGAACATGGGGCCTAGGAATACAAGTGATTCCAGGATAACCCAGTTGGAATGATCATGAGCATACTAGAGATAATAAACTAGTGTGGAAGCTAAATAATAATTAAAATTAAAAGATGGGGAACACTCATATACTATAACTAAGATAAATAAAACAGTGACGAGTTTAGTACAAGAAGATATTAACTCGATACCAATCCGAAATTAACTATGTCTGAAAATAGCCTTTAACTGACTAGAAATGTTGGGACATGCCCCAACTAAGTCTAGAAAAACTGAAACTAAAGGACTAAAAATATTGAAAATAAACTCATGAATATTGTCCTAGAAGAATGAGGACTCACCACTGATTTTGCTGAACTGGAGATCGGGAATCGATCTAAGGCTTATCTGGATACTGAGAACCTAAACCTACATCACGCAAAGATGCGCATATGCATTAGTACTTAAAAGGTACTGAATATGTAGGATAGAGTAAATCTAAAAAATTACATAACTGAATAAAGCAATAAAGCAATGATATCATCTAAACATGATATAAATTTTGATTGCTAGGATAACTTAATGAAATGACCAATTTATAACATTCGGAAACTAATAATAGATATATTAATAAATGGCCACTGCAATAGTATCTGACTGAACTGTTGGAGCTACTAATAACTGATAATAAAACCACATGAGTTAAATGAGGAGTTCAATGTCTATGCGTCATTGCGAGGACCCAATATACCCTTTTAGAAGTATAAAGGCATGTTGCCGTGATCACTAAATTGATGCCCAAATAGGGGACTACAACCTACTTGTCTAGTATTTCTGGTACTATTTGGGTACGTTAAACCCTAGCCCAACTCGGTATTAGGCTACTGCCAATGAATTTAGTGGTTAACTAATTATGACTAATTTGTGTAAATATTGGATAGCTCAAACTAAACATGCAAACTGAGAATGCAATAATTAATCTGATAATGATGCATTAATAACTAAGGCATGTATATCTGACGTAACTTAAATATCTAACCTAGCATGTGTAATTCAAAAACTAAAGAAACACATGGCAAGGGTTCTGAAACTCATGCAATAAACTGAGTAATAACATGGTAATCTGAATTGGAACATCTAACTAATTTATAATAATTTACTGAATTTGTAGAAACCCTAGGTCTAATCATAATAAGGGAATCAAGAATCTGACTGATATCTAGGGACCCAAGGGGTGAAAGGAAGTCACTAGGGAAATTCCACATACCTGGTAATGAATTCCACGGAGAAATTTTTAGATTACGAGGCTGGAACTGATGGAACCTTGTTGCGTTCTTGAACTAGGGTTCTTGACCTTTTTCTCCTCTCTTGCTCCTAATTTTATATGTTTTGATTAATAATTTGAATTACGTAAGTTCTAGTTATCTTTCTAGGCTTAAACCGACTAAAACCTCATGATTTAGGGTCTAAACGATGTATCTTAGTGGTTAAAAAAATATTAAAAGACCAAAAGACCCCTGACTTAACTTCTATCAGAGTAATTGATAGATTGGACATACGGCCCATCGTTCAAAATACGGTCCGTATGTTGGGTCCCCAGAGCCTTCACTAATATAAGCATAAATATTTACTCGGAGATTGGATTTTAGCAAACTCAGCGGTGTTGGACAGAAAATTCAATAATCTATCATGTCATAGGTCATAGGAAATCTGATTCCTTTTGTGGTGAAAGTTATGACCATTTGAAGTTGATGAATCAACAATTTCTCCCTAAGTAATTGCTAACCTTCACCTACGTTCTGTAGGTCAATTTATGGACCGTATTAGTCGAAAATGGTTCATGACAAAGGTTGGGTAACAGGTTCTTGGTCTACGGATACAGACAACGGACCATGGTCTAACTTACGAACAATAAGTATGTCCGCGGGTCGAGACTTAGCCGATTTTCTGAGCTGGGTTTTGATGAGGGGTTGCAGTGTTGAACCATGGACCTACAACACAAGTTGTACATCAGACTATGATTCATAGATGGCGACCGTAGATTGCACCTTTAATTTCTGAAAGTCTAAAATTTGGTCTATTTTTGGATACGGGGTGTTACACGATAGTTCACTAAAAGTTTTCAAATTGTTACTACACATCATCAGATATAGTTCAACCTCACATTGCTTTCTTTAAATGCGGATCTATGCTCAACTAGACTATTCCAATGCACTCACATAAAAATGATTGCATGCTCTCACCAAGACAATCAAGGAATATAATTTAGCAATTGAAATCAACTCTCACACTCTCAATGAGAAAAAAGCACGATTTTACCCAGAGGCTTGCCTGTATTTTGCAACCAACACATCACTCGACTCATGCAAGATCAAAAAGGTCTTTAAAGTCTTGTAATTTGGCTGAGTGTACGGGTATGAAAATTTTTTCTTAGTGATTTCTTCCTTGTTGAAGCATGACTCAAATTTCAATTCTTCTTTTTCTCTTTCATTCTTTTAATATATTATGATTCATTCCTGGCCCATTCAAGCACACGAAAAATTTTGTATATCTTGTTTAACGCCCCTTTTTATTTTCACAACTTTGCTAAATGGATACAACTTTAATCATTTCTTTTTCTCTTTTCAGCTTTTCTCTCTTTTTTTAATGGAGGTGTTTCATATTTTTCTCTAACGTAAGTTTCCAAGGATGATCTTCATAAACTTGTTTCTTGATTTGTTTCCACATTCATACTACACCCCCAACTTTGGTTTTTGCCCTAAGTTGGTTTTTTAAACAAACCAATGCTTTCCGCAGATTTTATGCGGAGCATAAGGACATTTGTGCTCAAGTTTCAACAAAAGAAAAGGTTATGCTCATATTGTTCCAAACTAGATTCACACTGTAACACCTCAAGTATTAGCGATTGTCATTTTTCACGTAAAGAAGGCTAGATGGCTAAATTTGTCAATATAACCGTAGCACCGTGCGCGATTTTATAACATCGTATTTTTATTGGAATTTAAAAATAATATTTATTACCTTTAAAGAAAATGTATTAAATATCAATGAACGTTTCTTTAGTCATGATATATCTGCGCATGTATTGTTTTAAAGGAATTTCATAATTTATGAATATTTTAATGGAAATAGTAAGTCTAGTTATGTCAAGAAATTATTATTGTAGGTGATAGATAAAATTTGAAATAATTTTCTAGTAATTAACAGATATCCAAAGAATTTTTATTCATCTATTATCATAAGTCTACACAATGCCCGAATGCTTAGTAATGAGAAAAAGATTTGAATGGCTTTGATGCCTCCATGTTTAGTTGAGGTGGGTTGGACACATTTTGTTTTAAATTATGGGATGTGTCACACGCGCATATTACTTTACCTAAATTTCATGCCAGAGGTTGGCCTAATTTGATGCAGTCAAGTCTCACTTAACTCAGTCCAAATCGCATTCTATTCTGCCTAGCGTTTAAGGACGTTTTTTCTTTTTTCTGCCTTATATTATTTTCCAAAATTTCAACAAAAAAATGAACGCATAAACATAATGGCAAAACCAACCTTTATATTAATAATCAAAACCAATACAAAGGACTCACTTGTTGGAACAACAATTCTGTCCAACTTCGACTTTAACTTAAGACACAATCACAAGTCAATTGTTTCCTTTGACACCTTTTAAAACCCACACATTTTTTCGAAGTGTCTTAGTGAAATTCAAGACTAAATGTTCCCTCTTTCACTCCCTTATTTTTTCCAAAAACTTCCAACAGCAAGGCTTTTCATTTATAGACCATGTGACAGCCTTGTGTTTTACAATGCATAGTGTTGTGATTCATGTCTACCACTTGTAAAACAATCAGCCCACTAAATTATGTTTTAGTTGACATCCCCAACTGATAAGAAGAATTTCAAATTTTGAATTCAAAAAGCAAACAACATATACAACGAATCTGGACACAAGCAGTTACAAAAAAGTAACTACCGCATATGATTGGCATGTGACTTTGCTGATTGGATTTTGACCTTTGATTCCATTTCCCTCCATATTTTTTGCTTCAATACAATGTTGAAACATTGTTTATTTATTATCTCATCAAAGTCCACCTGAATCCACCCGCACATTTTCCATGCTTGCACACCGCCGACGCCTTGCTGCTACCTTTCGTTACTTTGCCTTGGCCATGCTAAATTTTAATCCACATGTGTCATTCATTGTTTTATTCCTGCCTTTCATTCATATTTTACTATTCTTTAATTTATCTCAGCTTGAGTTTCCCACATTTGACCAAACCATGTGTTTTTCGCATGCAAACTCCACCCACAACCAATGTCGGTCAGCGTCCATGACATCTCAATGCTTGTTGCTTTGCCAATATCCATTGTCATGACACTTCCTTCCCTCTATTGTTTGACACCGTTACGTCATTCCAACACTTCTCTCACACAACGCATGATTGATTCCAATCGCACTTTGGCCTTTGACAAAGTCATTCATGCCAACCCTTTGTCGCCACCGCACCTATGTCGAGTAACTTGGTCAGGATCCTAACTGGATGCTTCCACTTCCCAACCATAGTATAGTATTTAATTATTATGTGTATTACAATACATTACTCCCTCTGTCCCATTTTATATGGCACCATTTCCTTTTTGGTCAGTCCCAAAAAGAATGTCACATTTTCTTATATGGTAAGTATTTAAAGATATAATTTCTCTTCTGCCCTTATTGGTCCCACTTAATTTTCTAATACATTTATGAGGAGAGAGAAGAACAAGTTACTTTTTTGAAGGGTAATTTGGTGAAAATTTCAAAATCTTCGTTATTTCTTAAACTCTGTGCCGGGTCAAATTTTGCCACATAAAATGAGACGGAGGGACTACTGTCTGTAAATTTCCATATGATAAAGTGCTTATTTTCTGTAAGTATCCATTAGTGAGTTATAACAAAAGTGAACCATTTATTTGTAAGTTGTAGTATGTGTGTATGTGATTCCATGGGGTAGTTTTTTTTTCCTTACCAAGGCATAAGAGGTTCTACATAATTCATTTAGTATAAGCAGACACAATTTGTAAATATACAATTGAGAAATCACAAGGTGCGGCCTATTTCCCAATTAAATACCATCGATATTCTGTTAGTTTGGTTCTTTCATTTTGTGGGTTTCAAATAGTGTCGAACAATATGTTTGCCAAAGGAAGCGGGTAGATGGAGTTAGTGGTAGCTTCAAGATGCGGTGTCAAGGTATGTTTAGGCAAAAATATTCTTTTTTTCATATTACACGAATCCTAACGAGTTACAAGTCTTGAAATATTACTTTTGCAATTCTGTTGCTAGAAAGACCTTCTGTGAAGGGCATTTTAATGTCAACTGATGTTATTTATTGATTGTATCGTATCACTCTCATACTATTTTTTAATTGTGAAGTATGTTTGATTGTAATGTTATCATCTGTGGAGTTATTGTTGTTGGGAATAAATCCGTAACAGAAATAATATTTGCGGTAATAAAGGCAACAAATGCGGAACACAACAATGCGGTTAATCAACGAGAATAAAAGAGAAATAATGACACCAAGATTTTACGTGGAAACCCTCCTAAATAAGGGAAAAACCACGACCCGAGAGGAGCAACGAATATCACTATAGTAAGGATTTTACACTTGTATGTCTGAGTAAAACTCCAAATACCACTACACATTCAAAAGAAATAACACTCTTTTGATTTTTCCACCTCACTACAATATCGCTCACACTCTCTATTTTTTCTCACAGATTATTTTCTTCTGTGATGCCTCACTCTTCTTTTCTCTCCTTTGTAATTCTTTTTTTGTTGTACTTAGAATGAAGAATTCTCCTCCCTTTTATAGAGAACAAATACACTACCCTCCAAATGTGCTATAGAAGAAAAACATTTTTTTCTTCTTCATAGCTTACCTACTCTACCAAACTTTGAAATTGGCACAAAACAAGTTTTTCTTCTTTATAGATTACCAACTCTACCAAACTTTGAAATTGTCACAAAGTTATTCAAAGTTTGGCACATGGGGATGGACCTCACAATCTCCCCCTCCAGACCCATGCACCTGAAGGAGGTAGCTCCAGGTTTCTAGCTTGAGTACATGCCGACAAGTTCTTTGCATAGCTCAAACTTGTCCTTTGATACCACCTTGCTCAGCATATCTGAAGGGTTTTCAGTAGTAGGGATCTTCATGACCTGCATAGATCCGTCCTCTATCTTTTCACGAATCCAGTGATATCTCACGTCGATATGCTTCGTCCTTGCATGATACATGGTGTTCTTGCTCAAGTCTATTGCACTCTGACTGTCACAATAGATGACATACTCCTTCTGATGCAATCCAAGTTCTTGAAGAAATCGTTTCAGCCATACCATCTCTTTGCCAGCTTCAGTAGCTGCAATATATTCTGCCTTAGTTGTAGAGAGTGCGACACACTTCTGCAACTTTGACTGCCATGATATAGCTCCCCCTGAAAATGTAAACAAATATCCAGTAGTGGATTTTCTATTATCGAGGTCACCTGCCATATCAGCATCAGTATAGCCTTTCAAGATTGGATCAGATCCTTTAAAACACAAGTAATCTCTTGTGGTACCTCTTAGGTACCTGAGTATCCACTTAACTGCCTCCCAGTGTTCTTTTCCAGGATATTCAAGGAATCTGCTAACAATACCAACTGCATGAGCAATATCAGGTCTGGTACACACCATCGCATACATCAAACTCCCCACTGCTGAAGAATAAGGAATTTTAGCCATTCCCTCTTTCTCCTCTTTTGTTGTAGGACACATCTGTTTGCTCAACATCAGATGACTCGCAAGAGGCGTGCTAACAGGTTTAGCACTCTTCATGTTGAAGCGTTCTAGTACACGTTCAATGTACTTCTCTTGAGATAGCCACAACTTTCTTTTTGTTCATTCTCGAACAATCTTCATCCCTAGAATTTGTTGTGCTGGGCCCAAGTCTTTCATGTCAAATGACTTGGACAAATCTTTCTTCAACTTTGCAATCAGCTCTTTGTCTTGTCCTACAATTAACATGTCATCCACATATAACAACAAAATAATAAAATTATTGTCAGAAAATCTTTTGAAGTATACACATGGATCAGAATAGGTCTTTGTGTACGTTTGACTTTTCATGAAAGAGTCAAACTTTTTGTACCATTGCCTTGGGGCCTGTTTCAACTCATAAAGACTCTTATTCAATTTGCACACCATGTATTTCCATCCAGATACTTCAAATCCCTCTGGTTGCTCCATATAAATCTCTTCTTCCAAATCTCCGTGAAGAAATGCAGTTTTCACGTCCAATTGCTCTATTTCAAGATCTAGACTAGCTGCTATGCTCAAAATAGTTCGAATAGAAGTCATTTTGACAACAGGTGAAAAAATTTCATCAAAATCAATACCTTTCTTTTGTTCGAAGCCTTTTACAACCAATCGAGCTTTGTACCTCACCAACTTGCCATTTCCATCTTTCTTGAGTTTAAAGACCCACTTGCACTTAAGTGGTCTTTTTCCTTTTGGAAGTTCAACTAGCTGGTATGTGCCATTTTTCTGTAGAGATCCCATCTCTTCGTGCATGGCTTTCATCCATTGGCTCTTTTCTGGATGAGACAACACCTCCTTAAGACTTTCTGGCTCACCTTCATCATTGATAAGGACATACTCTGAGGAAGGGTATTTGGTTGATTCTACCATTTGTCTTTCTGATCTCCTCAGAGGTTGAGATTGTTCTTCTTCTTCTGGGTACTCCATTTGCTCGGTATTATCACCAAGTTGCTCCCCCTGCTCAACAATCTCATCGGGTTGCTCTTCATGCTCAGCAACTTCATCAATCGTACTTTCTGCACTTATGGGATGGTTAGAAGGAGAAGGAATGGTAACAAGATTAGGGACTATACCATTCTTTTTCTTGGCCTTCTCGGATAGATCATCAGCAGTTCCAACTTCACTTTCTCGAAAGATTACATCTCTACTTCTGATGACCTTCTTCTTCACAAGATCCCATAGTTTGTACCCGAACTCTTCATCTCCATATCCGATGAATATGCAAGGAACTGATTTATCATCTAGCTTGGTTCTTTGCTCCTTCGGTACATGTGCAAAAGCTTTGCAACCGAACACCTTTAGGTGCGAGTAAGACATCTCTTTGTTGGTCCAAACTCTCTCCGGAATGTCAAACTCCAACGGAACTGATAGACTACGATTGATAAGATAACACGCTGTCCGAACTGCTTCACCCCAGAATGTCTTGGGTAATTTAGCCATTCTGAGCATGCTTCTTACCTTCTCAACAATGGTGCGATTCATTCTCTCAGGTACACCATTGTGTTGTGGGGTTCCAGGAACTGTCTTTTCATGTCTGATTCCATGGTTTGAACAATACTCTTCAAATTCTCTTGAAGTGTACTCACCTCCATTGTCGGTTCGGAGACGTTTTTGCTTTCGACCTGTCTCTCTTTCTATCAGAGCATGAAACTTTTGAAATACTTGAAACACCTGATCTTTGGTTCTCAAGATATAAACCCACAATTTTCGAGAAGCGTCATCAATAAAGGTAACAAAGTATTTATTACCTCCTATCGATTCTATCTCCATTGGACCACAAACATCAGAATATACCAAATCAAGTATATTCGACTTTCTTTCAGATGATGTCTTAAATGAGACTCTATGTTGTTTACCGAATAAGTAGTAGTTACAGGGTTTTATCGTTGTACCTTTGGGAAAAGAGATGAGTGACTTTTTGGAAAGAATTTGCAATCCTTTCTCGCTCATATGACCCATTCTTTTATGCCATAAATCTGCAGAATTTTCTTCATGAGCCACATTTAATTCACCTTGGCATATTTCTGCATTTGTCCTGTATAACGTGCCACGAGCAACTCCTTTTGCAATCACCAATGCCCCTTTGGTGAGTCTCAATTTTTTATTTGCAAAGTAGTTCTCATATCCATCTTGGTCCAAAGCAATTCCCGAGATCAAGTTCATCTGCAAATCAGGTACGTGGCGCACATTCTTCAACACTAATGTGCATCCAACATTTGTTTTCAAGCAAATGTCTCCGATCCCCGCAATCTTTGAGTAACTTGTGTTACCCATTTTCACATTGCCATAATCACCGACTACATATCTGCAAAAAAGATCTCTTACCGGTGTGGCATGATAAGAGGCTGCTGTGTCGACCACCCATTCTGACTCTATACCTGCCAAGTGCATGCATTCTTCTTCCTCATTTATGAGGAGAACAACATCGTCATTGTTTTGCACCATGGCAGCTATGTTGTCATCATTCTTCTGGCCGCTGTTTTCCCCTTTGCCCCTTTTTAGATTTGGACAATCTCTTTTGAAGTGTCCTGGTTGATCGCAATTGTAGCAATTTCTGGCCTTTGATTTTGATCGGACCTTGGACTTTCCACGAGCTCCGGATCTACCATAGTTACTTGAGCTCCTTTGGTAACTTCTGCCTCTACTTTCCGTGATGAGAGCCTGTCCGTGATTTTTAGGCCTTTTTCTCATCTTCTCATTAAGCAAAAGGGCTGATGTGACATCCTTCAACTCAATAGAGTCCTTACAATGTAAAATGGTTGTTGATAAAGTATCGTAGGAAGATGGCAACGAGTTTAGGAGCACTATGGCTTTATCTTCATCCTCGATCTTTACTCCGAGGTTTGCTAGCTGCATGATTAGTCCATTAAGTACATTTAAATGAGTCAAAAAATTTGTACCTTCATCCATATGTAGTGCATATAACTGTTTCTTTAGGTACAATTTATTTGTCAGCGTTTTGGACATGTATAGATTTTCTAACTTTGTCCAAATGCGACATGCACTCTCTTCATCGACGATGTTATTAACTACATCATCTGTTAAGTGCAATCTAATTGCACTAGCAGCCTTTTCATCCAATTCTTCCCAATCCTCAAGTTTCATGGATTCGGGCTTTTTGGATTTGCCGCCTAGTGCCTTATGCAAACCCTGTTGGATGAGCAAGTCTTTCATCCTTCTCTGCCACATTGAGAAACCTCTATCACCGTTGAATTTTGCTACCTCGTACTTTACTCCAGACATTTTTTTTTATTGAGTATAGTACAATGAGCTGCAAAAAATATTTCTGTAAATGAGCAGAACCTGTGCTCTGATACCAATTGTTGGGAATAAATCCGTAACAGAAATAATATTTGCGGTAATAAAGGCAACAAATGCGGAACACAACAATGCGGTTAATCAACGAGAATAAAAGAGAAATAATGACACCAAGATTTTACGTGGAAACCCTCCTAAATAAGGGAAAAACCACGACCCGAGAGGAGCAACGAATATCACTATAGTAAGGATTTTACACTTGTATGTCTGAGTAAAACTCCAAAGACCACTACACATTCAAAAGAAATAACACTCTTTTGATTTTTCCACCTCACTACAATATCGCTCACACTCTCTATTTTTCCTCACAGATTATTTTCTTCTGTGATGCCTCACTCTTCTTTTCTCTCCTTTGTAATTCTTTTTTTGTTGTACTTAGAATGAAGAATTCTCCTCCCTTTTATAGAGAACAAATACACTACCCTCCAAATGTGCTATAGAAGAAAAACATTTTTTTCTTCTTCATAGCTTACCTACTCTACCAAACTTTGAAATTGGCACAAAACAAGTTTTTCTTCTTTATAGATTACCAACTCTACCAAACTTTGAAATTGGCACAAAGTTATTCAAAGTTTGGCACATGGGGATGGACCTCACAATTGTCCTATGATTAAAGCTAGAATGTTGGAGAATCATTAAGTTATATACAAGGGAATTGTTGAGCCACTCATTCTTGTAGGATGTTTTGCCAAAATTGTAATTTGAAATCAATACTAGTAGTAAATCTTGTACTCCATTCTTCTCGTCATATTCTTATCAAGCAACCTTTTTCTAAAAGGGATCATACTATTATCAACATGGAGTCATTCGTATAAATCAAGTTAAGTATGTTCGTCCCCTTTTGAGTTCCTGAGTGATTGATTTACTAAGTTGAAGTCGAGTAAAGACGTTAAAGTCTATTATGAGTTCTATAGGTCTATATGGTTACAAAAAACTGGTAACGAGATTTTGAAAACAAGAGTACCAATGGTCCAAGATTGACAACATTAAGGTGGTAAAAATGCATTACAAATCCAGGACATTACATGCATTCTACTTTCGAGCTATAATCGGAAGGTTTGGGGCATATTGCATATATTTATATGTACAAGACACAAATGGCCACAAGTTGGTGAATATGATGCCGGTTTGTTATTGGAAAGCACCACCATTGCTAGCACTTAGTTGGGTATGACATGCATTTGCATCAATATATATGTATTAACGACATACGATTATGCAAGCACACCATGCGTATTTTATTTTATAGAAGGTAGGATATCAGCCATGGAGGCTATCAGAGTTTCTGTTTCAGGTGGTATCTTTATTACTCTTATTATAGAAGCTATTTATAATTCTATTTTCTGCTTTACATACCAGTACATTTTTATTCGTACTGACGTCCCATTGCCTAGGGACGCTGCATTTTCGTTTCGTGCGTGCAAGTCCAGTTAAGGAATCTAATTGACCCATCCACTAGAATTCGAGGTTTAGCCGTGACTTGGTAAGCTCCGCCTCTTCCTGGGGCTTTCATAGGATGTTTAGTTTAGTTGTACAGTTTGGTATAGTCGGGGCCTTGTCTTGACCGATGCTTATGACACTCATAGAGGCTATTGTGGACACATTATTCTAGATTTCTTTCTGCAGCTTCCAGTTTCCAGCCCCATAGGCTTGACATGCATAGATATGTATGTATGTGTCTAAGTCCTCAATTTCAGTCTTGTCCGCCAGCTAGTTCTTTATAAATTTTTTTGGCTTGTCTACCTTTGTCTATAAGAGTTGTTATTCTGGATATGACCTTAATGGTCAAGGATTAATATTTTAGATGTTATGCTACCCAACCTTATAGGTTGAGTCATTAATATGGCTCAGTGGCTAACTCGATTGCAAGAGGTGTCAAGTTCCAGTCATGCCTCCTCTAGTTTGGGATGTGACAAACTTGGTATCAAAGCAGGTCATGTCCTAAGGAGTCCACAACATTTTTTTTTTGTAGATTCTTGTTTATGTGTGTGTTGTGCATCACACATATAATCAAGAGGCTATAGGGAATTTAGGATTGGTTACATTTCTTTCAATTTATAGATCGTGCTATAGAGCTGAGTTATAAGTACGTGTGAAATCAAAATCGCGCTTTGTGTTTCTTTTATGCTCAAGAGGATTTATCAAAGCTTTACAATAGAGATTGTCGGTCATCAGAACTTTGTAGACATGATAGAGCAATGTCATAGAGAGTTAATTCTAATTCACCCTGCTTAGTGTCATATAGATTCTTTTGTCTATTAAAGGCGACCTATACTAGGCCATAAGGTCAGAAGTTAATTTTCTCAAGGTGCAGTTTCTAGTATATAACCCTAAGTCTTATGGCTGTCTTCTATATAATGTGTGACTTCGAATAACATAGTTAAACAATAACTTATGTGAGCTCTTCATCATGCACTCAATTCCAGAGAAAGTATGTTCAATTGTTTTATCATTATTGTGGTCTTGTGGGCATTATATATATGTATATATATATTATCTACTTGGACTTGACAACCGAGTGATATTTCTAAAAACAAGCTTACTGTATAACCAGATTGCTACTTTTCTAGGGATTAAATGAGAGATTCCAAAATTTGCATAAGTATTAGTTATCTAGTAAATAAATTTAATATAAATTTATATGTGTGTCTGTCGTGGTTTATTTGGTTATTTGATCATATTTGTTAAGTGCCTTATAGGTTTATTACTTGTTGCTTGGCTCATAAGTTGCAAGTTATATGCAATGGAGATTATTTATTTACAATATTCGTATTATATGTAACTAGTAAAATTATCCCCGCTTCACGCAAATCTTAAATATGATAGAATTTGTAAAATATTACTTAAAACATATCTAGCATTATCACTAAAAAATAATATTATCTTACACGCAAGATTACTTAGTAACAAACACTAATAATGTAACCATAATTTAATTATTGTAAAAATACATACCATGATCTATAATAGAAGCAATGGTGTTAATGCGACATTCAACAGGAGCAAAGTACACAAATATTTAATTGTGAAGTAGAAGGAGAAGAGAAGAAGAGGAGGAGGTTTAGAATTTTCGTAGTTTTAAAATGAGATGAAATTCTTCTATTTATAGACAACAAATGGTAGTGTAAGAAATGTTTATTGTGCCTTGTGACAAAGGTTACAAGTATTTGGAAAAGTTGTAACACTTTGGAAAGGTCACAACTTTTCATAAAAGTCACAACTCTTCATCAAAGTCACAATTTTTCATAAAAGTCGTAACTCTTCATAAAAGTCGCAACTTTTCATCAAAGTCACAAAAATCTTCCTTAAAGTCGTAACTTAGTCCTAACTTTTCATAAAAGTTATAACTTTTCATTTAAGGGAAAGACTAGTTTTGGTAATGAAATAAATTCAAAGGGAATATTGATTTGTGGTGGAGCCACGTAGGCGTGCTTAAGGTTCTCTTTATATATATATATATATATATATATGTATATATATATATATGTATATATATGTATATATGTATATGTATATATATATATATATATGTATATGTATATATGTATATGTATATATATATATGTATATATGTATATGTATATATATATAAATGTATATATATGTATATATGTATATGTATATATATATATGTATATGATGTACATACATATATATATGTATATGATGTACATACATATATATATATATATATATATATATATATATATATATATATATATAATCACATCATTTTTCGTCCATCTAGCAAGTGAGTGGTGTGCACTCTCTCAAAGAGAGTGAGCATCCTAAAATAACTAATATAATTTTATATTTACAAGTATTTTGTTATAAAATATTTTCTTCCTTTTTATTTTTCTCTTTCTTTCTTCTTTCTATTCAAAATTGATTTTCATCTCCATACATTGAAACTTCTTACTTTAAATATTATTTTTACCACAACTTCACCCACTTCTTCTTTATTACTATTAGTTTTACTCTCTTTATTTTTAAAATTTTATTCAAATATTTTCTTACATTTCGAACAATTCGATAAACTCATTAGATTTGAAGATGATTAGGAAGTATCATATATATTTTTTATTTGATTTTAATTAAGTCCTTTAAATTTTCGAGAAATTAATTGATTCTTTTAAAATTATCATTTCTAATTTTGAATGTATATGAAAATGAGTAGTTGATGATACCTTCAAAATTTTAAATTTTCATTAAAAAATAATTAATTTTTGCTATCAATAATTCAATAATTAATTTTGCTATCAACAATTCAATATAGTATTCATTTTATAAAGAATTTGACCGGAAAAGAAGAAGAAGAAAAAAGAAAAAATGAAAGTGAGTTTCAATTTGACATAGGGGGTTGGGAGGTGAAGAAAAAAAAAAAGAAAATGAAGGGATGAAAGTGGGAGGTGGAAGATGAAATGAAATTTAACATATATCGAAATTGAAATTCAAAAGTAAGAGAGAGGGAAATAAAGAAAGAAAAAGATAAAGAAAAAAATTTAAATAAAAAAAATATTATAATTTTAATTAAACACGTGTCATGTAATGATTGTGTTGTGAATTCACTTACTTGTTAAAATTTGGGGCTGATAAAAAAATGGTATAATAACATCTGTTCAAAATTGTTTAGTGGGGTAATAGAACAGTCGCAAAGTTAATGTGTCTTTATGAAAATCCAAAACAACTTCGATGGTAACTTTATATCTTTTCTCATTTTAAAATTTAAAGTTGGTCATAGCATTAGATGCCTATAAAGGTGAGAAAAAAAATCAAAATCAAAATATGAATATGTATACATATAATAGTAGATCCAGCGGTAAAATTATATGTGCTACATGTTTCATGACATAAGGATATACATAGCAATATTCTCATAAGTTCATTATTTGGTATGTTATATGCCCTTTGGGGGGTAATGATATACATATTCTTTATACCACTGACTCCTTGTCTGTAGTTATATGTAATGTGAATCATGAAGTATATGCTAATAAGTAATAATTATATAAAGAATTAGCTTATATATGCCATATATTATATGAAGTATTGGTACATTTTCACTCGCTTCTACATGAATTTCGTTGTATAAATTTTCTTCGGGAAAACTTGAAATACTTGTCATAATTATTTTATTCACAATACTGAATATATATCGTGACATATTTAAATTTATTTTTTTGCACTTTTTGTATTCAAGTTCTTGAAAATGTTCGGTAGTCTTCATTATTTGAACAACATTTCTTTGAAAAAAATATTGAGTGAGACATATAGTTATTATGTAATATTGTAATTTATGACTCAAATTGGTGACTACTTGTAGCTCCAAATATTATGCATTAGATAATTTATGAATAACATTAAAGTAGGTAATCCAGAAGAAACAGCTGACATGTAACTATTAGCTTAATGAAACAAGAGAGACACTAACACATGGAATGTAGTTTTTCAAACAAATACATTTTACATAAATCACTTTAGTACTTTAATAATACGGGTGTTTAAATACCTTTACTAACATCTTTGAACAATATTAAATACAATTCTGATAGTAGAATACCACTCTCACATCGTAGCCATGTAAGCATCAAGTCATTAATTTTATTTTATTTTTGCTTATTCACCTTTTTGTTTTCTTAAACTCATTACACTAATCAATTAATTAAAAATACATTTTAAAATCAAAATTGTCACATATTGTTCAACCCCTTCTCTTCTATCCCCCTACCCCTTTCTTCTTTTTTGATTTTCACCATTTTCAACCTTCACTAGCTTCTTTCTTTCCCGAATTTTCATCTTTCAATGGTTGTTTTCTTCTTCAACATTCATCAAATACTTACTTTTTCTTCTTCGAACCATCTCTCTCCCACAAATTTTTTCATTGGAGAATAATATTTTTTGAAAAGTATTTTATTCTTAACAACTTAAATAATGAACATTGTGTAAAAAAGTTGATAGACCCATATTTTTTGCATCACCACTAATAGAATTTAAAATGGTTTCTTAAAATTCAAGAATTTTTGCATTCAATAGTATGAATTGGGTTTTGAATTTTTGTGATTAATGAAGGACGTGTGAGGTGAATGATGAAGATGAAGGAAAAATTTTAATATGAAAGAAGAAAGTTATAAGGAGTGCTTCAATGGAGAAGAAGATATTTGGGGAAAACAACAAAATAAAGAGAGAACAAATAATTAATTATTTTTATGAACCCATAAATTTCATTTACTTCTAAAAAAAGAAATTTCACACTCTTTTAACTTTAACTTGTAAAAAGAAATTTTAAAAATATTTGTTAGACATTGGTTAATAAAAAATGCAATGTGTATGCTTTTACCTTTCAATTTTTATTTTTTATTATTTCACTCACTTTGAGGAGAGTGACTACACTCACTTTGCCACGTACTTAGGGTGATATTTAATTAGTTCAGAATTGTTAAGGGGGGTATTTAAACGCTCGTATAGTTAAAGTACAAAAGTGAATTTTGCTGCCAAGTTCAGGGACGATTTCATGTATTTTCCCTATAGATAATAATGTTAGGATATACTATTAACCATGTGTTTTGATATAGTATTAATATTGAACAATTGTTTATTCATTTATTCACTTCAATAAAGTGTTACATTAAATAAATCAATTATCATATATGTGTCCTTAACTTATATAGTAGATGATTTGGTGTATAGAGTTTAAACTTATACACAAAAAATTAAATCAACGGTTCTTATAAGTTAAAATTTATAGTTCACAATTATAGATGAAAATTTGGACAAAATCATCAGAAAGATTGTAGGACGAGATTAAATGTAATTTATCTTGATTATGAGAATGATATAGTTCTAACTTCTCGTGCTAGTGCATTTGGTATGTATTAAATGGGACCACATAGAGATAGTTGTTTTAGATAAAACTATTAAATGTATTTATATTCTTAATCTTGATATAACGATTATGATATGTATATATTAATTATCATTTTGATTTATTGAAAGGTGAGATTCTGAGATGGGTCAATATGCTTGGTAGATTGGATGATAATAATATATATTGGTGAAATAACTAGTTAGTTGATGAAATCCATGTCTCAGCATAGAAATTGATGATACACCTTTTATGAGAAGCTTATAAGTTTTCATGTGTAAACCCGACCGATAGATTTATGAATTTGTACATGAAATAAGTTAAGTATTGCTCTAAAAGAAGTTAATCATTTAATAAATTCATCAATAATTTAATTTATTGATTAGTATCGATAATCTTAACATGGGGAATTACATAAGTGTTTAATGGTGAATTTCAAAATAAGTAGAGGAGTGCAATTACGAAATTTTAGTTGAATGATTTGTAATTTATTATGGTAAAAATAATTCAAATTAATTATTTAGAATTATTTCCATAAAATGGAGCCTCAGTAATAAATTATGTGGTCCCTCCAGTACCCAGTTTAACTAGAACTCAGAATCCTATTTTCTAGAAATAACAATAATGTGTTTTTGTCCAAAAGGAAGAAGAAACGTGTAATGTCTTTTTTTCTTCAAAGAAAAGGAATTCTCATTGTATTAGGAAGACAACTCTATAAGTAGGAATTCTTCTAACCTAAAAAAGAGAATTAAGCGTTCTATACAATACTTGCCCACCCAAGTATTGAGAGAGTTCAATTGTTAATTGAGATCACTGTAGAAGACTGTAGAGCTGAAGCTGGATTTGCTTCAAGATATCTGCACACGCTTCAAGAGGTAATTCTGAGTTAATTTTCAGCATATTTTGTATGTGATGCCTATTTGTGATTGTTGTTTATATTCATGAAAGATGTATGATTTTGGAATGCTTCCGCTATGTATGCTATTTTCTAACAATTGGCATCAAGAGCCACACTTGCATATTTATAGAGGATATAAAAATATGTGTATATGCAACATATGCGTGATAATATTTTTTTTTTTTTTTGAAAAGAACTAACAGTTGCATCTAAATCATGCGTGAAAGGATATCAAGGAATGAATTTTTGTTTGTGCTTGTTTCCACGTTCCCTACTGTGATTCCTTTTAAAAGGTGCTTTTTAGTTGATGAACTACTAAAAAAAAAATTGGGATACATGTGGCGGCTAGGCCACAGATCAACAAGCCTATATTTTCTTGTTTTATCTGAAAAATATATCAATGTTGAGCATATTTTTTTAACACTTATGATTAAAAAAATGAATAATAATTAATATAAGTAATATATATATATATGATTAGTGGAATATTGTTTATGCAATATGAATTGAATGGAATATTGAATGAGTTGAATTAGTCACGTCTATATTTTATTTTTTTAGATTTTTTTTTGTATAAATTGAAAAAGAAAATATAAATTGTGATGAAAGTTCTTTCCAATATTTACCAAGATTAAATCGTAATGAAATATTAAGTTTATGTGTTGGCTTAGACGTTCAATTTAATACAAGTTACTATGTATTTATCATTAGTTTGATAATTTGTATTAACTCTCCTAAACTGAGTAATATATAATTAGATCAATGTAACTAGAGGATATTCATTTGACTTAAACTAACAGTAGACTCTCCATTTGAGTTAGGTCTGGATAAATTTATGGAGTGAATAATCGGTTACTATATATGTATATTGTATGAGTAGTCCTCCAATCTCATCGATTGGCTATTCAAGATGCATGAATAGATATTTATATGATGAGTTTGAATTTAAATATTCAATGTTATACGACTGTTTGATTGATCTATTGTAACTATTTCTTAAATCTCTGATTCAACATGTCTCCTTTTAATCCTTTTAGTACTATTTTGGCTCAAAACAAACTAGAGGGTTCTAACTATGTTGACTGGAGGAGAAATCTTGACATTGTGTTAACTGTTGAAGAATATAATTTGTGCTTTATGAGGAATGTCCATTGAAACCAAAAGATCAGTCTAGTGATGAGGATAAGATAGCTTATCAGGAATGACGCAAAGCTGATGAGATGACGCGATGTTACATTATGGCTTCAATGTCAAATGTTTTGCAACATCAACATCAAGCTATGTTGTCTGCTTTTGAAATTCTGAAGAATCTCAAACAAATGTTTGGAAACTAGGGTCGATCAGCTAAGTAGACAGCCATGAGAACTCTCATGAACACTAAGATGGTTGAAGACACTCCTATAAGAGACTATGTTCGGAAGATGATAGGTCTTCTGAATGAACTAGTGGTTTTGGGGGCTGAAATTGACAATGACTCCCAAGTTGAGATGATATTGCAGTCTCTGCCTGACAGTTTTTAACAGTTTTGCCTAAATTATAATATGAATAAAATGAGTCTATCTTTGGCACAATTGTTGAATGAACTGCAGGCTGCAGATACTTTTGTCAAAAAACATGCACCATCAATGACACTTAATGTTGAGAAAGGTTCTACTTCTATACCACAAGGTGGACAGAAGAAGAAAAAGTCTCACAAAGCTAAGGCAATTGCGCCTCCAACTGGAGACGTGAAAAAGTCTAAGGGTAAGTGTTCTCATTGAAAGATGTCAGGCCATTGGAAGGCACATTGTCCAGATTTCTTAGCCAAGAAGAAAAACAAACCAGGTAACTCACTCTCACTTGTCGTTAAAATATTTTTAGCGGCTGTTTCTACCACTTCGTGGTGTGTAGATTCGGGAGCCACTGATCATATCTGCATTACTTTGTAGGGGTTTCAAGAAACGCGCAAGCGAATTAGAGGTGAAGTTAGCGTTTTTTCAAGCGGATGGCTCAGCAGCTCCAATTTTACCATTAGGAAATATTAATTTTTCGTTTGATAGTGGTAGAGTTTTTATTTTAAAAGACATTCTATATGCACCTACTGTTAGAAGAAAATTGATTTTAGTTTCTAAACTTTTGAGAGATGGTTATGATGTTAATTTTTGTGATTACGGTTGTGTTATTAGAAATAATAAACACCTCGTCTCCCGTGGTACATTGATTGATGGTCTTTTTATTATTAATATCTCTCCTGAATTACAACAAACCATAGAATTGAATAATGTTAATCTTTAAAGTAAAAGAAAATGCTCTTCTGATTTTAACGAGACTAATCTATGACACTTGCGTCTATGTCATAAAAATCTAGATAGGATTTCAAGGTTGGTTCAAGATGGATCTTTAGGTTCATTATAAATGGAGGCACTACCAACGTGTGAATCTTGTTTAGAAGGAAATATGACTAAGAGACCTTTCCCCTCAAAAGCAAATAGAGTCAATGATAAACTAGAGTTAATTCATTCTGATTTGTGTGGCCCAATGAACATTCAAGCTAGAGGTGGGTATGAGTACTTCGTGATTTTCATTGATGACTACTCTAAATATGGATATGTATATTTGTTGCTCCATAAGTCTGAATGCTTTGAGAAATTCAAAGAGCTTAAGGCTGAAACGGAGAAACGACATGGAATATATATCAAGTCATTACAATCTGATCATGGTGGAGAATACCTCTCTAATGAGTTCATTAGTTACTTATCAGAACAAGAAATTACATCTCAAATGTCTGTACCTAGAACGCCCCAACAAAATGGTGTAGCAGAAAGAAGAAATAGAACTCTTTTAGAAATGGTTAGATCAATGATGAGTTACGCTGATTTGCCTTATTCGTTTTGGGGATATGCCTTAGAAACTGCAAATTACATTCTGAACTTAGTCCTTTCTAAATCTATTCCTTTGACACCCATTGAACTGTTGGGACTAGGCACAAACCTAGTTTGAAACATATTCGGGTTTAGGGATGTCCAACACATGTATTGAAAAGGAAGACAGAAAAATTTGAACCTAAAACAGAAGTATGTGTTTTTATTGGATACCCTAAAGGAACGAAAGGTGGTATGTTTTATAATCCTAAAGAAAAGAAGGTCATTGTGACTACCAATGCCAAGTTTTTGGAAACGGATTTTTTAGCAAATCATATTCCTAGAAGTAAACTAATTTTACAGGAATTAAGCAAAGAGATAACAAATCAGTCTACTGAAAATAATAAAAACCAAATTCAGACTCCACATATTAGAGTTAACATACCATTGCATTATAGTAGTGGGAGAGATGTTAACAAACATAAAATTCCAAAAGTACAAGATCTGGAAAATTCATTGCATCAAGGTAGTGGGAGTAAAAATGAGCAGATTGTATTAGAGGAAGAAGTTATTGATATCTCTTCACAGCAAAGTACTGAAGATAACATGGAAACTCAAGATCCTAAAAATGATGTGGTTCTACCACAAGATCATAATAATGCAAATCTCTCTGAACCTGCCCCTGCAACTGTAGTGTCCGTCGTAGTGGGAGAGTGATAATAAAACCACTTCGGTATGTAATCTTGGGAGAGTCTTTTCACGGAATCTCTGAAGAGTCGAATACCGAACCTGTGAATTACGACGAAGCACTACAAGATAAAGATGCAGAAAAATGGATTGTTGCACTGAAACCAGAAATGGAGTCTATGTACTGTAACAAAGTCTGGGATCTTGTAAAACTACCTGTAGATGGAGTCAAACCCTTTGGATGCAAGTGTATATATAAGAAAAAGAGAGAAGTAGATGGATAAGTGCAAACGTACAAAGCTAGACTTGTTGCAAAAGGCTTTACTCAGAAAGAAGGGATCAATTATGAGAAAACATTTTCTCCAGCAGTCATGCTTAAGTCTATTAGAATTATCTTATTCATTTGACGCGGCACAAATGTTAGTAGGTTGCAATGTCAAAGACTACATCAAAACAACTTCGGAAAAGGTTTGCCCTGTACGTATACCATCTTACAGTATAATTAAACCTACTTTAATCCCAACCAAAAAAAGAGGTGTATGACTAACTTTCAAAATTAATTTTCACCTAATATATCCTACTGTTGACATTTTTTTATAAAAGGAAGGAAGTATGTACTACCGCAGATTGATGTTCAGTAAAGACCAGGAATTCAAATTCCTTGATCCGCATCGAAATGAATAATTCAAAGCCCGGGCAGGAGTCTAATTGCTTAGTATATATATACCGTTGAAGATGAATCTGTAATTCTAATGGCAGATGAATCAAATTCACAGACACCACTCACAAACAGTTCCAACAAATCCAATGCGCTAGAAAGCCATGTTCTAGAGGATGAAACCCCAATCATAGAGGAAGAAGAACAACCTGTGCGCTAGCGAACAAGAAATTAAATGTGATACATGTCCTTGAAGATGAAGCACCACACATAGTGACGGAAGAACAATCCGGAAACTGCAAACAAAGAGGGGCAAAAAAGCCAATGTGCTTTAAATAGACGCTGCTGGAGAAGGAGCACCAGACATAGTGGAAGAAGCCCAATTTGTGAGGCTGCAAAGGAATAGGTGTAACAAATCCAATGTGCTAAATGTTCTTAGAAGATGAAGCACCACACATAGTGCCGGAGGTACAAGCCGTGAGGCTGCGAAGGAAGAGGGAAAAGAAACGGAATGAACTAGAAATACATGACGTTGGAGAAGAAGCAACAAACATAGTTGAAGAAAAATAATCCGTTATGCCACCAACAAGCCGGAACAAGAAAATCAACGATGAACATCTTCAAATTAAAAATTAGATCAGATTACAGAAGTACAGTCACAATAGATGAGTTCCTTGGTAGTGTTACCGAGCATTGCATTCAGTCTATAAATTTTGAAACGTCAACAACATAATGTCTGTATGTTAGTAATGTATGTATTTTATGGCTATATGGGCTTCTTAGCTAATGTATGTTAATTCTTACCTAATTAAATGTGAATCATGGAAATAATAATTAATATCTCACTCGCTTGGGTTACTTTAGAATTGTCATATCTCCCCCTCGAATAAAATAACGTTTGTTCCTCAGCATTGAAAGGATTATACCATTGACTAAATTAACAAACAATCACATCATAATAGTTCTTAGAATTGTGTTAAATGGTATAACGTTGAACATACATCAACTAAGTTAAAAGGCATTTGGCAGGATGCTTCTCAAAATTTCAACATACATCAACTAAATTAATAGTTAAAAGGCATTTTGGCAGGATGCTTCTCAAAATTTCACTATCATGTATATACCAAATAAGCAATTACTAAATCACGCATTTCATCATCGAGAGTCCAGCAATCATTTGTACCAATCACAACAAATTTTAAGTGATATAGTAATTTAATTTGAAAATACATATTTTCCCTCAATACAACGGTTGACGTTACACACTTATACTACGACATTTTACATTTCCAGCACACCCAAATAACCCAAAAAAACCCACAAAAACAACTGCATAGTTGTATTACTTCGCAACATTAACTTAGAGAGCCATAAATATCCGCTACAACTAAAACATCTACCATTAGACGACTAACCCATTAAAGTAAATACAATATCTTATACAGAATTTTTTTTTTTACAAACCCCGTCAACTCTTACGCGAGTAATGTTTGGTGTTACAACTTTACGAACTAAGTCAACAAGAAAAATACACCCTCTGTACCATTTTATGTGGCACTTTTAATTTTTCGAAAGTCAAACAATTTAACTTTGACCGGACATTTGTGTGTGGAATCTTCAATGTTTTTGAAATTAAATTTTATATAATTGTAGACTAAAAAGGAATATAAGTTGGAATTTTTAAAAAAATGGTGACAATAAAGTTTCAAAATAAATGGACGGTGACATAATGTAACACCCCGTACCTAAAACAGACAAAAAAAATCAGTTTTTCAGAAAATCTACAGGTGAAACCGACGAGACCATTGACGGACCGTAGCCTGACACCACGGTCCGTCCTGCACAGCCATCGATGGGATCAGAGACTCCCAAAAACTCAGCCGGGAAAAAATTGGCTAAGTCTTGCTCGACAGACGGACCTACGGTCCATAGGTCAAACGACGTCCGTAGTCCGTGACCGTCGATTGAGACCCCCATTCACCCACTCTCTGACAAGAGCTACGGATGACCAGCATGGTCCGTAGGTCAGATGACGTTCCATATTCCATGACCGTCTATCAAGACCCCTATTCACCCACTCTTTGACAAGAGCTACGGATGACCATCACGGTCCGTAGGTGGAAAATTTGCAGACAGTTAAGGGGAAATGTAGTTGGATAAACTTCAAATAGTCATAACTCTTAGCACAAAATGAATTAGGCGTCTCATGACCTACCCACAAATATATAAATGAGTGATCTTTCCATAGCCACCGACCTTGCTAAAATTAGATCTTCGAGTAAAAGGTTATGCCTATTTTAGTAAAGGCATGTCAAATAGGCCCAGTCGACGGACCAAATGATGGGGCGTTGGTCATATGACGGACCGTCAGTCCTGGCCATCGTTTGGTCCGACAGCAACATTCCCAGGGGTCTTTTGGACCTTTTCCACTTCGTTTAAACCCTAGGTTACGTCATTTTGACCCTAAATCATCATATTTTAGTTAGTTTAAGACTAGAAACATAACTAAAACATATCTATGTCAAATTATTAGATCAAAACTTAGATAACTAGAAGCAAGAAAGGAGAAAAAGCTCAAGAAACCTAGTGCAAGAGCGTCACAAGCTCCAGCAGTTTCAGCCCCGAAACGTAAGTATTTTTCCGTGGATTTCATCACCAGTATGTGAGATTTCACTAGTAAGTTTCTTTCACCCATTGGGTCCCTAGTTTTGATTCAGATTCTTGTTTCCCATATCATGATTATATCTAGGTTTCTAGAACTTCAACAGGACTTTATGAATTTATTAGTTTTATATTCAAAATCAGATTATCATGTTATTATTCAGTTTATTGCATGAATTTTAGAACCCTAGCTATGTATTTCTTTAGTTCTTCAATTACACATGCTAGGTCAGATATTTCAAACATTTCAGATATACATGCCTCAGTTCGCATAATTACCATATTAATAGTTGCATTCTTAGTTTGCATGTTAAGTTTCGAGCTATCCAGTATTTACAGAAACATAGAATTAATCTGTTAATTTACAGAATTCATTGGGAGTAGCATAATACTGAGTTGGACTAGGTTTCAACGTACCAAATTAGTCCCAGAACTACTAGCCAAGTAGGTTGTGGATCCCGTCTGTGGGCAATCAGTTTGGTGATCACGTCAACATGCCTTTATGCCTTTGGCAGAGTATGTTGGGTCCTCTCGATGGGGCGTATACACCGGACTCCACATTCAACTCATGTGGTTTTATTATCCGTTATTAGTAGCTCCCACTGATCAGTCAGACTCTCTACATTGACCATTTATCAGCATATTCAATATTCATTTTTAGCATGTTATAAATTGGTCATTGCATCCAGTTAGCTCAGAATTCAGTTTATCATATCAAATTATTATACTTGCTTTTACGCTTGTTCAGTTATGATTTATTTCAGCTTTACTCTATCCTACATGCTCAGTACCTTTCAAGTACTGACACATACATGCACTACATCTTCTCATGATGTAGGTTCACGTTCTCAGCATCCAGATCAGGCATAGATCGATTTCTAATCTCCTTTTCAACAGATTCAGTGGTGAGTCCTCATTCTCCGAGGACAATAGTCATGAGTGTCATTTTAGTCTTTAGTCATTTAGTTTCAGTTTTTGGTAGATTTAGCTGGGGGCGTGTCCCAATATTTCTAGTCCCGTTTAGTGACTTATTTCAGACATAGTTAGATTCAGCTTAGTATTCAGTTAATATTTCCTTTGTATTAAACTCATTGTTTTCAATATCTCAGTTATAGAATATGGGTATTCCCCATCTTTTCAAATTTAATTATGATTTAGCTTCCACATCAGTTTATTTTCTTTAGTATGTTCATGATCATGCCAGGAGGGTTAGCTTGGGATCACTTGTGGTCTTAGGTTCCGTGTCCGCGTCTCAGGGGTAGCTCGAGGCGTGATTGGCTGTAGGTTATAATTATGTGATTAATGATTAAGGATTGTGGAGTTGTCCTCAAGTTTATAAGTTGACAGTTTTGTCACTGAATTAAATGAAGGGTAAAAGGGTAATTTCACAATACCTAATTTAACCAACTTTTGTGGGAATTAAATGAGGGGTAAAAGGGTAAATTGACTAAACAAAACCTAATATAACCAATTTTGGTGGGAAATATTGATCCAAAAGGGGAAATAAAAGCTTCCCCTCTCCTCCAGCCGTCGTATTCGTCCTCTTCTTCTTCTGCTCTAGTCTTTGCTTGCTTGCTTGCCTTTCTTCCCGTTCTCTTCATCATCATCTTCTTTTTTTTGTACATTGTAGGTCTTCGCTGCCAGTGCTTGTGCGTTCTTTTTCTTGAATTAGGTTTACCTAATCTGTAACTAGTGGACCAAATTTGTTTTGTTTCAATTGGATTTACTTCATATGCGATTGGATCACACACTATTGTTTCTGATAAGTAAAATTAATAGTTATTTGGAATCAATTCATTATCATCTGATCTGGGTACCTGCAATTTTGCTTTTCCAACATATTCTTATATATGTTGCAACATTTGACTATTATAACATATTATAGTCATATGTAGCAACATAATTGTTATTCATTCGTAACAGAACAATCACATGCCGCAACATATGACTTACATCTAACAACAAAAAAGTCATATGTGGCAACATATGATATAATATAAACATGTTGCCACATGTGATTTATTGTCACAACAGGACAGTATATAAAGCAACATATGATTTACATTTCATAATAGAAAAACTATATGTGACAACATATGATATAACATAAATATGTTGCCACATGTGATTTATTTTTCACAACAGAACAGTCAAATATAGCAACATATGACTTACATCTTGCCACAGAATAGTCATATATTGCGACATATGATATAATATGAACATGTTGCCACATGTGACGGAAGTTTTGTCTAACGTTGTGTGCAATAAATAAAAATATCATGTTTGTGTGGAATCTAATGAGTTGAACATACTTATAAATCTGTTGAAAGTAATTATAATCCCTTAGAGTTTATATATACTGACATTTGTTATATGAAGTCAACACCATCTTGTGGTGAAAAAAAGTATCTCATAACTTTCAATGACAATTGCATTAAAATGACTTTGTCTATTTGCTGAATGGTAAGAATGAAGCAATATAAATGTCTAGACAATATAATATAGAAGTTTAAAATCAGTTGGGTAGAAGATAAGAAGTGATAAGAATAGAGAGTATAAATCTCCATGTTCTAGAATATGTCTGGAAAGTGAAATTATCCATCAAATTCCTACCCTATTCACTTTAATCTAATAAAAACCCAAACGTTGAATAAAATGATGAATGCATTATTTATAAGTTCGGGTTACCACAAAACTTGTGTGGATGATCAATCTTTACTGCAAAAGGGAACAACAAAAAGTTTTTACGAAGAAAGTAATTTTATTTGTTCAGGACACTATCTATTCCATATGAGAAATGAAAAGGAAGGAAATTCAACTTGAGATATTTCAAAGAGTGGGGGTGTCTATCCAATGTCCAAGTTTCTATTTCTAAAATTATTGAAATAGGACCTAAGACTATGGACTGTAAACTCATACTTGAATAATTTTGTACACTCATCCTTTTGGACAAATGGTGTCAATAGTGAGATTGGTTCAATATTGAGCAATCCTTTTGAAGTTGGTTGATCTTCCTCCAAGAAATAAATATTTGGGTTCAATGTGAATTCTCAAAAGGAAAATGAAAGTCAATGGAATTGATTACCAATATAAAGCAAGACTTTTTGTCAAAGGTTTCAGACAAAAATAAGGTCTTTATCTTTTGGACACATACTCGCCAGTAACTAGAAATATATTCATTTGGTTATAGTTAATTTTATTAGTTGTGGTATATGAACTTCACATTCATCAAATGGATAAAACCCAACTCTATTAAGCGGCCAAATGTAGGAAGAATTTTACATGGAACAACTTGAGGGTTTTATGGTCCCAAAAAATAAAAGAAAGTGCGAGAACTTGTTAAGTCATATTTTAGAGTAAAACAAGTACCTAAACAATGACATAAGAAATTTTACCAAACAATGTTGAAAAATGGATTTAAAAATAACGGAAGTGATAATTTGTTCACATTAGAATCGTAATGTCATTGTTAGTTTGTATATTGGGGATATGTTGATCATAAATCAAGACACTAATGATATGAATGTAACTAAATGTATGCTAGGAAGCAAGTTTGTAATGAAATATCTTAGACTTGATGATGCGATCTTAGCTATAAGAATCCTTAGAACTCATAATGTTTAGCATTTTCACGGTTTCATTGCATCATAAACATACTTGACTAGTTCAAATATTTGGATTCCAATATTGTCAAGTCTCCAATAAATGTGAGCTTTGCATTTCAAAAGAGTGAAAGAGAAAGTGACTCAAAATTGGATTGTGCTATAGTATTGGAAAGTATGATGGATATAATGAAGTGTGCGCGATAATATATATCATTTTCTATTAATGAACTAAGTCGGCTGACAAGTGATCCCAATCGAGCTCATGAGATCAGAATAAAAGAGTTTTGGTGTATTTAAGAAATACTTAAAAACTATGTCTTGCATTATAATAATATCCAACGATATTGAAAGGATATAGTGATATAAATTGAATCACTGGATAAATGAAGTAAAATTCACGAGTGAATGTGTATTTAATCATGGTAGAGGAATAATATCTTTGAAATATTCAAAAAAAAGGCATATATATCTATGAGCTAGGTTTTTTTACATAAGGCTAGTAAATAAGTAGAAAGACTCCGAAATTTCATGATAGATATTTTCTTTTGGCCAAAACCATTTGCATTAGTAAGCATATACTTTGATAGTCAAGATGCAATAGGTAGGGCATGAAACATGATGTATAACGAAAAGTCTCGTCATATAGGACATAGACATGATATCGTTAAATTACTCTTTATTGGAATTCTCACAATTGACTATGTACAGTCAAAGGATAATATGTCGGATCCATTTACAAAAAGGTCTAACGAGAAAGTTTAAAGATTGTCTAAGGGATGGCTTTATGGCTTAGGACAAGTCATCATGGCGGCAAATTTATTTAGCAGACTGAGATCCAAAGAGCTAGATTCAAGGAGAAAAACAAAGTTGTGGCTAACGGTTCGACAATGTCAACAAACTCAATACATTCTCATGATGAAGACAATGACAAGGAACAAGAATACTACAGTAAGTCTTGTTAATGAGTTAATAAAGCTTAATGATTTTAATAATTTTATAATTTTAAAAGATTTGACCAAATAGTGTATCTATGAGATAACACAGTTGGAAATCACCTATGTGAGTATGAAGTGTATGTCTATTCAAAGAGAATTATTATCAAAAGTCTATTATCTATACACTCATGAAACTAGGAGGTTCATTGCTGAAACTAACATAGTCGTAAGAACCATAAATGATAAAAGGTTAATTGTGTGACATGTGGTTGTTTAGGTATACATCAAATCTCAACGGTTCAAAGATATCACATATACCGATTGATCGAGTATATCCGAGATATGTTCACTTCGGAAAGTCCAAGGGGAAACCTACTTATCCAGATGCAAATAATTCTTGCTTCTAAAGTACACACACTAGTCAGTTTCTTTGTCTTGGAACAATTTCTCATTCATGCAGAGGATTGTTGGGTTTTAAAAGGTGTGAATGTAAAATGAAATATTGCAATTTTTATGCATAGTTGCGAGTTTTATGAAAAGTTGTGACTTTTATGAAAGGTTGTGATCTTTTCGAAAGATTGTGACTTTTCCAAATGTTTGTGACCTTTCCGGTAAGGCACAATAATAACATTTTCACACTACTCTTTGTTTTCTATAAATTGAGGGACTCCCTCTTATTTTAAAATACAATTTATGAACTTCTTCACTACTAAATCTAGTATTCTAAGTGTATTTTACTACTGTTGAGTTGCTCGCTCGCCCCAACGTTTTGGGTATCGATACGCTGGTGATTGAGATCATTCTATCCAGGAAGGACATATTCCAAATCAAACCTCGGATACTAGAGAAGAATAATTTCTTTAAGGTGACACTGTGCATCAGTGGGCTTGATCTTCTTTTTGTTTTTCTAGATTCGTGTTACAGACATAGGATTTGTGAATTAATTTATGTTCTTCTATTCTTTACTGGTTCATTGAAACTTTGCTAACTTTGTGTCTGTGCAACGTTTGTTAGAATCAATAAGATTCATTAAACACATAATGACAACAGTTCTCCTTTATGAAAATATTTCGTATATTTTTAAATTTTGTTTCTGATTTTTTTCTCTATTAGTTTTAATTTTTTAGTTGTGAAAATGTTATTAAAATTTGTTGAGTCTTACAAAATTCTTAAAAATGTTGTTCTAAGTATCTTAAAAATACAAGAAGGACAACAATTATAAATTTGACTAATTTATCTTGATTAAAATATTTTTTAATCATGTAATTTATAAATCCAAACAATTACTTGTATTTCATTGAATATTTCATCATGAGCAAGAGAGGTGTCATATAAAGTTGAGACCAAAGAAGTAACATTTCCGATTTCTCTGACCAAACCACTGATTTGAAGTAGTGAATAAACAAAACTAAAACAACTTACACCTGAAATTATCCATAAAAAGTTTATTTTTATCATTTTTTTCCTTAATTAAAAAAAAGGGGCTTAAAGACTTAAATTTTTACGGTCATTCACTAGATCTAGTTTGTAAGAGGAACTGTATAGTCCAAAAATAAAAAATTAAAACAAATAACGGACGGTAGTGAAATTGGTCAATTAAATGAATAGCAAAAAATATTGTAAAATTGTGAAGAACATTGAGTTGATAATTAAATTCTAAATTGAACAAGTTAATGATTTAATTAGTGTTCTATAACTGTTGAACTTGTTTGCTATGTTCACTTAGTGTTGGAATTGCAGTTAAGCACTCGGTGTATTTTATAGCTCTCAAACTTTCATGATGACCATTCAAATTATATTCCTCGACTTCATCTAAATTAAGATCATAGGAGATTAAATATCCAGTTTGAGTCTGAAGAAGCAATAAATGATCCTTCCAGATAACTAGTGCGGATTCAATAGGAATAGGAAGTGGACAAATTGTTCGTATCTTAATCCAAGATTCACTTTCTCCGTACTCCTTCATCATCCAAATATTAAGAACATTTTCTGTGTGACCAATCGAACACATTGAATCAGGGTGACTCATCAGCACTAGGCAATCATATAAAACTGCAAGCCCATAACGTGGCCCGTTGAGATCAGTACAAACGCTAGGCAATTCCATAGTGCGAAAAATCTCACTACTTATATCGAAACAAAGAATAACCAAGTCGTGTTGAATTGTAAACCAATGAACTGCTTCCTTGTAATATATCTCAGAACAATGGGTAAAATATATGGAGGAAAATTCTATGTTATGTTCTCGCCAAGAATCAATGCTTAAATTATAAATTTCAACTCTAGATCCTCTAGGACCACGATCATCTGTAGGAGGATCCCAGTACACATCTGAAAGCTTGATAATCTTGTAGTCATTAATAATTGAGTCGAATCCAAAAGCAACAGCTTCAATGTAACGATAATAACCTTTTGGACAATCAAAAGGGCTTTCTGGAATCACAACATATTTTCTAGTACCTGGATTAAGTACGATGATGATATCGGAATCCGTCAAAGTAATCAAGCCATGGCAAGGACCGATGAGTTCATTAAAAATTGTACAACTAGTAGAGGTAAGATGTGTCACATCTACATCAGGAAAAAGAGTGGTAAGGTTATTTTTATCATCAACGGAAAAAAAAGACGCAATGCTTGTAAATTTATATGGGTCATCTTCTCTCAAGGTACGGATAAAGAGAATGAATTCATCTTTTTTGGGTGTGGTGCATTTGAGATGAAGTTTAAAGAAAGTCTCCGATAAGATGAGAGTGTACCAATTTTTAGAGATACTTTTAAATCGCAAAAGAGATTTCAATGGATGTTTTAAGAGCATAAAGATCACAACATCTTGAGGCAACTTCTTCATAATTCTTTTCACGGTCATTCATTAACTTAGAATGATTTTCTTTGCGTACCAACAACTTAGGATTTCCAATTTGACTTATTTTTTTTCCAAAAGCTAAGTCACCACACCTTGTGCGTACTTTTCTACTTCTGATGGCTTCCCGTGCAATGTTTTTCGTTTCACAAAGAATTCTATAACATTATGACACAATCATTATTTACCGGTTCACCCCTTCATTTCATATTTTCATTTATATTTGTAATGACATATATACTAATTATAGTATTTTGTGTGAAATAATTATTTGATTTAATATAGTCAATTTGATAAAACATTACATAAAATAATTTATGTTTTGATTTTAGCTTATAGATAAAAAATTAGGCCATTAGTTCTTTTAAGAAATAAAATTTAAGTTCAAAATCTGAGATAAAAGTTGGACATGAGGAGTAACTTTATGTTACCGAAAATAAGGCATATGGCTTACGCTTCCAATTTGGAGCTTAAATTTTTATCAAAAATAAATTATATGTTATTTTTCTCATAGAAAAAAAGATTTTATGATAAAAATAAATTATGTTATTTTTTTTTAAACCCCATTCAAATAGAAGAAATCAAGAAAATGTTATTTTGAAAAAGAAGAAGTTGTTTTGTCTTCTTACATACATTTTCGAATATTCACATTATTCTATTCCGTTCTCTCTTTTCAAATTTTGATAAGTAAGAGCAATTATTTAAGGAAAATATAAATGAATGATCAAAAGTGTTGAACAAAATAAAATGCAAATTCTTTTCTTATATCTTCTTAAATGCTAAACATAACAAGCATAAGTGCAGATGAAGTTATCAAATTATATGATTTTAGTTCTTCCTTATTTTAAATTTATCAACTATTACCCATGAAATTATGTTAACAAATTATTTAATGATTGTGATAGTGAAATATGTTCTTTTATTATTGAATTAATAAAATCGTACCCTAAAACTAATACTTAGAAATTTTTTCCCAAGGAAATCATTTATAAAAAGAATACCCCCTCTGTCCCTATTTATTTGTTCATATTTTCTTTTATATTTGTCCCTATTTACTTGTTCATTTTAATAAATCAAGAAAGGACAATAATTTTTTTCCTAATATGCCCTTATTTAATTATAGAAAATTTGTAGTACTACTAAGTTCTAATGCATGCTTTCTGGAATCAGAAAAATACATTTATTATAATTGGAGAATTGGATAATCTTTTAAGTTAAAGAGTAACATTGTAACTAACCTATGATAATCATTGGTGCCTTAATATGTGTGGCACTTTTAAATTGGACAACTAAATAGGGACAGAGGGAGTATTAAGTAATAATTGCATCTAAAAAGTGTAAGAAAGATAAATTTTAATTAAAATAAATAATATTTAAAAACTATAGGCCTCTAAATAAAAATTTCCATTAAGTCTGACTTATGTTGAGCCGCCTCGAATAATCTTAGCACAAAAATAACAATAATTTATCTTCCTTATTGGAGTAGAACTTCTAACTTCACGTGTTAATGAATTTTATATATTTAAAACATGATCTATTAAAGATAAATGTATTTATAGTTACTATATATATAAAAAATTCTAATACATTATATATAAATATACTCTTAATCTAATTGTGATTATTATGAGAAATGTATTTTTATTGTTTTGATTTATCAAAGATGAGATATTTTGTTGATTAGTATGTTTTGGATGATAACTATTACGACTAGGGGTGTCAAAAATAACTCAAATTATATGTAACTTCTCAGAACTCTAAGGGTTTGACTAAAGATATTGGGTTCAATGTCAACATATTGAAGTCTAAATCCATTTTAAGATAATCCTGAATTGAGCCAAATTTATTCTCCAATTTCAACCCGTTTTAAGGTTCTTTATTTGCATTGATGTAATGTATGTTCATATATTGTAGGTATGAAGTAGTATCTATTTTATACATTTTACAATTTATCTATCAATTTGTAACTGTTGGGCTATTGCCTATGTTCCAGCCAAAGGCCCATGACCTAATCCTACTTGGAAAAGGATTGAAATTATTCTCTTTATTTAATTTCCAATTCTATTAGGAAAAGGATTGGAATAGTTATCCAATTTGTAGTTGGTTTTGGCTTTATAAGGAAAAGCACAACTCTATAAATAGAGGATGGTTCTGAGAGAATAATTAATTTGCTTATTGGTATTGTCTTTGAAAGACATTAGAACATAAGAGAGGTTCTTGAGAGAGCTTTCAACAAGAGAAAAAGAGAGAAAGAAAAGGGTTCTTTTGCTGCAGTCTTTTCTCCGACCAGTCACGTTCAGATCGTGTTTCCCGATTAACTAACCGTTGGATCGGGCTAAAATTTGGACTAAGTCTCTCTGACATCTTTGTGGTTGATTTGAATGGTGGAGATCGGATTCGGAGGTCAGCAAGATCCTGTTTTAGGTCCCGAACAGAAGCTGAGTTTCGGTGGTGTTTCTTTCTATTTATCTTTTGTTGGTGTAGCTATTGTTTGTTCTCTTTTGGCACTTGTTGTGTAGCCATTAGAAGAATATTTGTAACCCTCTTATTATTATAGTGAAGCAATTTGGATCTTGTCGATCCCGTGGTGTTTACCTTCGGTTTGAAGGGTTTTTCCACGTTAAACTTGGTGTTCTTTATTGTTAGATTTTTGGTTTCATCTTTTTCGTCACAACAACTGGTATCAGAGCCAGATTAAATGATGGAGTCAGGTTTAGTGGTTCGATAATCGATGATCGAACCAGGTTAGAAGGAGGTGTTCATCTTTACGGGGTGTAGTTCTAGCCGCAACCTTTTTGACAGTAATGAAGATTTTGTTGGAGAAATTGTTTCAGAGAGGTTCTCTGTGTTGAGACATAAATTTTGCAAAGGAAATTATGGAGAGGAGAAGCAAGTTTTTGAAGATTAAGCAAAGAAGGTGGACAAATTTATTTTATCAGAAATTCAGGCCAAGGGGGAGATTTGATACCACTTGTTAGGATCGGAAATAAGCAGGTGTAAATGCCGAAGTTAGCAAGCAAACCTCAAAAACAAACGAGAAATATACCAAAAGACACAAAGACTTAACGTGATTCAGTCAATCGACCTACGTCCACAAAGGAGATGAGCAATCCACTATAAATATGAGAGTACGAAATACAGAGGGAAACAACCTCAACCAATTGACTCAGAATACATGGGAGGTTCACACAAGTGATAACGTATCAAGCTTGTGACCCATAAATTCTCTCCCTAACAAAAACTCTCAAAGTACTTAAGACTACATTGTGAATGCTGATTAAGTTAGAAGGAACATGCCTCTATTTATAGAGTCCTAAACCTTTTCCTACCAGGAAAAGGATTAGTCAATCCAAAACCTTTTCCTAAAAGGAAAACCTATTTATGGTAAGAAATTTAGGGCAAATAAAACCCAACAGTAACATCTTTTTATAAATTTTCCTGAGATCAAAATTAAATTGATGTTATAAAATTTAAATAAAAATATATTAAAACTATTGAGATTAAGCGGTTCACATTGAGAAGGGGGGAGGAGGTCAAGTCCTAACCCGTTTCAAGCTTATTTGAGCTGAAGGTTAACTTGGACGAGTCAAGATCCAATCCGATTTCTGTTTCAGCACATTTTAATATCTTTAATTTAGAGTCAACCACCCATTGGACACCATAATTATGATCCAATTTTACATCTATTTAAAAAAATTCAATAAATTGACATTTAATCGATAAAAAGAGCCGCCAGCTATTTTTTTACTCACTATTACGAACCGATTATGAAAATTTCCTATATTAAATATTTATATTAAAAATTTGGGTAAAGGTCTAACTGATATTGTTGGGCTTTGTGGAGGCTTGTGAGCCGGCCCGACCCATTACTGAAACCCTAGGTTAACTATTTGGTTTTCCTATAAATATGATCCTTGTATTTGTAATTCTTGAGCAGCACAAGTGAAATAAAATCCTCCTGTTACAGTCGTGGAGTAGGGAAACCGAACCACGTTAAATTCTTGTGTGTCCCGTTTGCGTTCCGTTTCTCTTTTCTCTAGATTATTTGTGTGTGTTGTGTGTTTAATTCCCAACAATTGGTATCAGAGCGAGGTTTCAACAACACTGTAACACAAATTGTGAGAAATTGTCACCTAGGGTTCTTGTGTGAAGAACTGTGTGCAGGAAGGAGTGTGCCGCCGCCGTTCGCAAGCTACAGCCGTGCAAGACGCCGTTAAGGGAATTGCCGAAGGTGTGTGCGATTTTTTTTTGTGGTGCAATATTTCTGACGAAATTACCAAGATCTGAAATTAGTTGTACCGAGTATCTCATTTAGTCCTTTGAGATGACAGAAGATGGGAAGTTCCGAATTGAGAAGTTCGATGGTACAGATTTCAGTTGGTGGAAGATGCAGATTGAAGATTTGCTGGTTCAGAAAGATTTGGACGTAGTGTTGGGTGACAAGCAAGGAAAATTGTCTGATGCAGAGTGGGCAGTTTTGGATCGGAAAGCTATGTCAGTTATCCGACTCTCGTTGACCAAGAATGTTGCGTTCAACATTCTTAAGGAGAAGACAGCGAAAGGCATCTTGGAAGCCTTGTCTAACATGTACGAGAAGCCATCTGCAGCAAACAAAATTTTTCTGATTAGAGAGTTGGTGAACACAAAGATGAAGGAAGGCAGTTCAGTTACCGAGCACATCAACTCATTGAATTCGATCTTAGCCAGACTTTTGTCAGTTGGCATTAAGTTCGATGATGAAGTTCAAGCTTTACTACTGTTATCATCATTGCCTGACAGTTGGTCCGGAACGGTTACAGCAGTTGCCAGTTCAGTGGGACCTAATGGATTCACCTTTGAGAAGATTCGTGATCTCGTTCTTGGCGAGGATGTCAGAAGAAGGAGTTCTGGAGAATCATCAGGTGATATGCTAAACGTCGTCAGAGACAGAGGAAATAACAGAGGTAGTGGGAGCAGGAACCGAAGAAGGAGTCAGTCGAAGGCTCGGGATGGCTCAGGTGTAACATGTTGGAACTGCAAGGAGGTGGGGCATTTCAGGAATCAATGCCAGAAAGACAAACAAGTCAACATTGCAGAAGACAGCGCCAACGAGGATTTGTTTATCTGTTGCGCGGAGAGCAATGTGGATTCCTGGGTCATGGATTCTGGTGCTTCTTTTCACGCTACCCACAGCAGTGAAGCATTGCAGAATCTGGTTATTGGAGACTTTGGAAAGGTAAGGCTTGCAGACGATAGAGCTCTTGATGTTACGGGCATGGGTGACATGGTGCTGAAGACGCCAGTCGGTTTCTGGACCTTGAAGGATGTCAGAGTTGTTCCAAGCTTGACGAAAAGTTTGATTTCTGTTAGGCAGTTGGATGAACAGGGACATCATGTGAAGTTCGGAAATGGGCAGTGGAAGGTCGTGAGGGGCAATCTTGTCATGGCTCGTGGAACAAAAAGAGGATCGTTGTATATTGTCGGATTACCGTCTGAGGGAGTGACCGTCCCAGTTCAGAAGAAAAACAAAGTCCGGTTCACAGAATCTCGTGGGCAGAAGAAGGTTGTCTTTGCAAGAAAGAAACCCAGAGCCACAGGTCAGATTCAGGATGAACGAGCAAGGAAAGGTTCAGGAAGACCAGTCAGAGGCGTTTGTGGCAGTGGGAGCACCGGCCGTGCTTCAGCCAAGGCTCCTAGAAGACAGTGGGTCAAGAGAACCAGTATTCCAGCTGTTGATACGTCTCCAGAAAATTTCTTGCTGAGTATGGAGAGTGTTTGTTCTCAGGGAGTTCTAGGATCCGGTAGTTCGTGTCTCAAGTGGGAGCCGGTAGGGACCGAGGACGAGTCAAGGGCAGTTTCAGTCGTGACTGATGTGTTGAAGCTTCGGGGAGCTTCAACGGGCCTTTCAGTTGACTGATGAGAAGGCCGCTGTAGCAGGAGAGAGTTGAAAAAGGTTACTAGACATACAAGTGTTCTAAGTGGATGGCAGTTGAAATTCTTCAAGCCTCCAAGTGGGAGATTGTTGGGCTTTGTGGAGGCTTGTGAGCCGGCCCGACCCATTACTGAAACCCTAGGTTAACTATTTGGTTTTCCTATAAATATGATCCTTGTATTTGTAATTCTTGAGCAGCACAAGTGAAATAAAATCCTCCTGTTACAGTCGTGGAGTAGGGAAACCGAACCACGTTAAATTCTTGTGTGTCCCGTTTGCGTTCCGTTTCTCTTTTCTCTAGATTATTTGTGTGTGTTGTGTGTTTAATTCCCAACAATTTTCAAAGAGAGATGTGAGGCACGTTGAAGAATTCACAAAGGCAATTACCGTGAAATTTAATGGGGTTTTGAAATGGTAAGTTACTAAATCCCCTATACTTAACTACTAAATGAATGCAATACGTATAAGTGAATTGTAACTTCAACATTATTTTAGCGCTTAATCACTTAGGATATTCCAACAGGTAAACTATCTTCAATAATTTGGCTATATTTGTTATGATCCAAAAAATCAAGCTCATTGAGACCTTAACATAACATATTGGAATGTCATGAACCTCTAGGACATTTATGTGTTTTTGCATTTTGTTCTTCGATTAGAGTTTTCATTTAGCAGCCCCAAGTCATTTATGACTTGATGGGACAAATAGTTCGGTCACCTAAGTTTGTGTGGTTAGAAATTTTAACTTTCAGGTAAAGGCCTAAATTTTACATGGGCCATCATTCTTGGTAAATAGTCCTGGATGATAAATTCATCAACACAATTAGCTCTGAAATATTGAGTTCGATTTAAAATTACCTTTCGTGCAGATTTCGAGCTAATCTCGACCCCTTTTGTGTATTTTTACTTAAATGGAGTTGGGTGTGTGAACCACTTTATATCAGGATGACCTTGTATCAAAGTTTCATCTACTCCATTTAATATGGAATATCGAACTTGATTAGATTGCATATGTTGTCTATGTGCATGGGCTTTCGATGAAATCCTACGCACCTAGGGACTTCGCTATAGATTGCTAGTGATACAGGCGCAACTTGATTTTTTCGTAAATTGACGAAAGAGGCCTTCGTTTTAGCGATCAAGGCTCCGCGTGAACAATCTAGGCAAACAAGGTAGACCTCGTGTTAGCGGGCCTGACATCGCTTCAACAACCAAGGGCTCGCTTATGTGAGTTTTGCCAGCGTGGTGTAGGTCACTTCCGCGACCTTGGAATCGCTTTAAAGAGGCACACTGAAGAGAATTGGGACTTGCAAAAGTAAGTCCCACCTTTTTGAAGCCAGTTGCTTAAGCTTTTTTTTTGTTGACTTTTATTAGAGAATTAGACGTGATTTCAACCATTGTTTCAATGTTAAATTGGCAACTTCCTCTCTCCAATGATCCATTTTTAGTGATACGAAGTCTAAAGAGTTCATGGCTATTGGGATTATGTTTTTGAATGATAGGAGAATATTGGGATTTCATCATTTGAGGTAGAATTTTTTTCTAGTAGGCTACCTTAGCTTATTTCTTTTCTATTCTTTGTGATTATTATGATTAGTTGTTTTTTGTTGTTCCGAGTCCCAAATTGTGTTTCATTTTGGAACACATGTTTGGTACTATTTAGGACCTTTTAATTGAGTCAATTTTAGAATTCGAATGTGGTTCCAATGATTTCATTTGACTCCAAAATTGGTCTATTTCTATTTTATGAGTTCTAAGTATAGAAATAACCATATGGTATATTGTGATCCTACTTTTTTGATACCATGGAAGCAAACCAAGGCAAATAGGAAGGGGAAAACTCTGACATTGTGATTTGGAGCGCACACGGTTTGCGTTTAAGGGGATGAAAATGAATGTCAGATGGGGGATTCAGACATCAAATTATCAGCTAAATTACAATAAACACGAAGGACATAACAATATAGAGAGGAATTCTAGGGATGTGAGTGATTATAGGAAAATTTCACTTTACGGGTAGTTGAAACTACTAAGAAATAACTGAATATTAGTAGGTAGGATAGACTATAAATGAGATGTTTTTCTCTCGAACAACTATTACGATTTGATGAACTTCTCTCAACCGTCAACAAGCTTAGAAAATAGGAAGATCCCACACCTTAATTCATCTACTATTTTAAGCTAGATAGGTAGAATGAGTTACTCTTTTGAGCTAAACCATATCAACCCATAACTACAATTATCAACTCAAAGCTTTGATTCTTAAACCTCAAGCTTCCCAAAATTCTATATTTGAATTGCATTTGCAACGACATTTCTTAGTTTAAAGGATAGATAGCAATAAACCCAATTCAATTAAGCATTTAAATAAGTAATAATAAAATATCCATAAGATAATTCATCCCATAGTCACATGATCACCCAAGAATAGGGGTTTAGCTAAACGTCAAAAAAAGGTAAATACAAATACCAACTGGATTGGCCATCAACTAGGTAATTGTCTTCAAGCCTTTACAATGTTAAAAATGGTTAAATTCAAAATCCCAATACCAAATCCTCACAACATTTCTTAAGAATCCTCAAAGTCTACACTAAGAACACAAAGACTAACACAAAACTCTAACCCTAAAAAGGGAAGAGCAATAACTGGAGAGAATTCCTAAAACTTTATAATAAATTCGAGCTTATAGTTGCCCAAAATTTAGCCTGAAAATCCATTTGGAGGAATAAGTTTTTCCTTGCCAAGTGGTTTGGTGATCTTCCCTTTGCTACAATGCATCGCCCTTTTGCATTTCCATTTGTCTTCAGGGTTCCGTTACTTTAGTTTATCAAGGCTACAATTATGTAGTCTTTCGGTAATCCACCGACTGCCCATTTCTGTTGTACAGTTGGTTCTTCACAAGAGTTGGCATGCTAAAACTTTAAATGGCTAAAAGTCCACTTCGCGGTTTGCTGAATGGTCTTGGCGATCACCAGGAGCACTTTTCTTCATTTCTATAGCTTGTTTGTTCCTTTTTCTATGGTAGTGACCTTGCCTTGCTCCTTAGGCTTAAAAGCTGCCTGAAAAGACGCAATCAACACTTAAACATAAGTTTAGAGCATAAATTAGGCATTTTAGGAAACTTATACTATCAAAACAAAGCCCTAAATGATTCGATGTCTCAGACTCTTCAACACCCAAAACATAAACTGTTCCTTGTCCTCAAGTAAAACTCAAGATCAATCAGTTCAACAAGGATATCTACAAATAGTGTTGCATAAGACTCAACATCAATGCATACAACAAGGTTCAAACTACACATATTGTAACGACCTGATAGTACACCCTAAAAGTTAGGCCATTGTCCAATTGTGACATGGTGTACTTGACCTATCAGAGGTTTTGTACAAGCGCTTTTGACATCGTTCATTGCATACATGTATGCAAAGTAGTGCGAAATTAAAAATTTTCACACAAATATTTTCTCAAAACATCTTTCATATAAAACGATAGACAATACTAAGTCTCAACATACATCATCCATAGACTAAAAAATTCTTGGGACACGACCTATACAATATGAGTATAAAAATACTTAGCTTATTATTATATTGTTAATCAAAGAAATCTAAAGATAGTATTGTCCTCGAATCAAGTGAGATCATACCCCAACTTTGCTTGAAAGTGTTCTAGTTTCCAAGATTTGATTCAATTTGCCTCTCACCTTCCACCTACAACTATATATATAGCCACAATGTATGGAATCAGTACAATGCATGTACTAAGTATGACATAATACATTAAATCATGAGAATCCGAGATTTGTGTTAAATATTCTATTCTACACTAAAATATGCTCTTCTAAAGTGAACTTTATATCATGATATGGAAACCCACATATTACATTAACTTCACATATGAGTCACATCACACAAGATAGAATTAAGAATACATCAACACATCAACATGAGACCCTTCTACCAAAGGGGATTCTAAGGTTCACTTGAGTGAGATATAAATGGACCGCCCATACAATCTTTTCACACACACCAAAGAGATCCTTTAGACTACTTAAGATAATATTATTCACATTTTATTAATTAACCACCCTAATAGAGTTACTATAAGACTCACCTAAGTAAAACAAGAATAGAACGCTCATAACACCTTCTCCAAGCCTACCTTGACAATCCTCAAAGCTACCCTAAATAGATACCTTTTCATTATCATGTATTTACTTAAGTCATTAATTTCATTAAGACATTTAGGAGACATTGAAAACTTAAGGACATTCACATAATAGTCTTGGAGAAGACCTAGGGACTCACACACTAACATCTTCAAAGGCTAATCTTGCAATGTTTTGATATTGTATCATTCTACTACCTAAACTTCATGGAACTTATCCAACATTAGCATTATCCCACATGATGAGAATAGGACATAACTGACATAGACCATACTAGCTATGCATTGAATCAGGAGTCATAGCCTACTCTGATAAGATTGTTCTACTTGCCTACTGTAGAATTAGGACACATCCCATGTACGCACATAGTTAAGAATTATCAAGGGTTTCGTTATTCTCTAATATCATCTTAGTTAGAGCAACTTTCCAAGCATACTCATTTGGTTCTAGCGTTTGTTCTCATGGAGTGATTCAAAAAGGAGCACATGAAGAGATTCAATATCTAGTTCATAAATAAATCATAATACACCTTACCAAAAGGTCCCCTAGGATTGCCTTACAAAGGTTAAGAGGATAGCTCAATGAATTTCATAAAGGATGATTTAATGTCATTCCATCCAACCAACTTTAAGTCCATCATTCACACAAGAAGAATACCATTACCACTTTTAACTTCAAGGGTATCATAACATTCTTTCTCAAAGGTTCCACATAAATGACCTTCTTTGCTATATTCAAGATCATATTCCATTCATACCTATACATTCATGATAAATGTGTTTTAACCTACTAAATCAAGGATTTATATTCACATTCTTCATGTATAAAGTAAGGGACACAATTCTACCAAAAAAGACACATATACTTTCCATTATCACATACGTCATATCATTGAAGAAGCACATAGAGACAACTTAGTGTACTTGCAAGTTATCCTATACGCTTTTATGGAATCATCCACATAATTAATTATAAGTCACATATAGTCCATGAAGAAGCATCATACTTCAACATCAAGTAATATACACAAGATGTCAGTATAGCGTACTAGAGATGCATACCATCAACTAGAAGAACTCATGCTTTGACTTCACATATACACCTAAGTCATCAGACCTTCACAATGATCACATAGACAAGTAGTACATGATAATAACATTGTTCATGATGACGATGCCACATTTTTTCACAATTCATAAAATAATACCGACGAGCCCACATTCTTCACAAGTATAGCACATAAGGACCGCAAACCATAAGTGGACCATACAAAACATCATCATAATCGAAGACAAATACTACTCAATATAGAGAGATTTAGGTCAGCATACTACCAATCCAATCTCACAACTAAAATCCGTAGCCAAATCAATCAACTCAATACTCAAAGGCTCTTACCAATAGCCATGATCACCAATTCGATCCAATAATCTTAATATACAATGAATTCAATGTCATACAATAAGAAATCATCAATTTAGGACAGCCTACATATGATTTTAACGTAATTCTTATATAATTCAATAGTCCAAAGTAAACTACACAAGAATTCAATAGTATAAAGACATTATGAATTCACCCATAATATAGTCAAACTAAGCAGTTCATGATTTTTATGGGTTCATGGAGTTTTTAACATAAAAACATAAAACTAACATCAATTCAATCATAATACATTGATTCAAAATGTTTCATGCAAGAACCCATGGCTAGATATAAAGTTAGAAGTTCATCTTTTGAGAAACTCTTGAAACCACTTTGAAGTTTAGCTCCTGGAAGAAAAGAGATTCAACGATAAACCATACATTAATTGATGCTAGACCACGAATATAGAGAAGAATTGATGGAGAAACTAAGCTTCAAAGAGTTCTTTAGGAGTTTCAGGTTTTGATTAGAAATAATGAATTCATCCAAGTGTTTAAGACTTATAAAACTATATAAAACACCTAAATAACCTTAAGAAACCGTCCAACTAATTTTAGGAAGGATAGGTGAAAACCCCAAACTACCCTTGGGTTGGCAGAGACCCTACAGGAAATTACAGGTGCCATCGACGGACCAGTACCTATGAGGCGTCTACCCATCGACGGACCGTGCTGGCAACCGTCGTTTGATATAGAGCCTTCGAAATGGGAGCTTAAGCTACCTATACCAAGTGTCAACCTACGCCCTCCTCTTACGGGGAGTCGATTGCCTCCGTTTGTGCGGATGGTTTTGACAGATTTTGCTCACACATTGGGTCCTCCTCGAGGACTCGTTAGTTAGTCGTTGAGGAGTTTTACCTGGACATTTACAACCCAAATATACTCGTACATATATTAAGGATCTCTTACATCATTTTAAACCAAAAAGACACGCAATATTTGATGAAACACACTATGGCACACAAGGACATTTCAAGGAAAACCTTTCAAAAGTCATGGACGTTCTTGGACGTTTGATCTCCAAACTTTACCAAAATTTAGACACTACCTATAAACACTATTATAAACTATTTTAGGGCTTTAGAACCTCATTACTCAAGTGTTAGGATCTAGTTTCACCTAATCCATTCTAGGGGTGTTACACATATAATGCTTAATTATGCACCATTGATTAAAATTGTCTCTCACCATTATCAAGTGTAATCAAGCTCAAAATGGTTTCTTCAAATATAGGTTAATGCTCAACAAAGGTAATCAAATGACCTCACAACAAATCTGATTCCATAATCTCACAAAATTTCTTGAGAATTTAATGTCCCATAATCAAACACAACTCACACACTCTTAAAGAATAACACATGCATGACTGTACCCGCAAGTGTACCCTTATTTTTCTATCAGCAATCATTTAAGATTACTGAAGATAATAAATATCTTTTTAAGGCTTGTAATGAGGCCGAGTCTAAAAGTATGGTCATTAAGCTTAGTGGGTTCTACCTTCATGGAATATGGCGTTAAAATCACTCATTATCCTTCTCTTTCACATTCAAATCTGTTCGAACTCCACCCCATTATTCAACTGAACATGCCTCGCTGTATACCCCATTATTCTTCATTTTTTTAACAAATATTATTTCACAAGTTTTTTTCTTTTTCAAGTCTTTTTCTTTTCTTTCTACTCATTCACTTTTTTTGTTTATTATAGGAAGGGTTTTCATCTTTTTTAGAAAGATTCATCAAAAAAGGAATTCTTACACTTCTTTGACATTCCTTCTTGTTCTCTACACCTCCATCTTTGACTTTTGGCCTAAGTTTGCTATTAAACATACCTATACTTCTTTAAGGTTATTCATGATGGGATAAAGAGATTAATGTTTTTCATGTTTTTCTAAGACATGATATGCTCAAAAGGTGCATATAAAGGTTTACACATTGCACAAGGTTTTCCAAAAAGATGCATATTGTCAAATTGGCTCAGTCTTCAAAATTCTTGGCTAAGATCGTTTCAATTGTTCACTTCACTCAACCGATCGGACAAACATGGAAAATTTTAGGTGTTATCAACCACAATGTTCAAGACAACCTCACCACAGAAGGCACAGGTACAAATATCAAACTAGACTCCACACTTCTAGTTAGCGTGCAATGGTCATCGTAAGAGACTTAATCGAAAATCGGTTGGTAAAATGAGATTTTCAAAGTTCACGTATTGCCTATGTAACTTATTTTTCCTCATCGTAGCCGAAGATTCATTTGATTCAATTATGAGCACTATTCTAGTCATGTGTATTGACCACATCCGACACTTAAATTTGCACAAAAATAAACAAAATCACACACAAAGGAGTGGGAAAAATCTTAAAACTTGGTTCAAAACCATTTTTATATCAATAATGGGCCATAATTTATCAACACAATTGATCAACAATTAGAATATATTTATAAGACCCAATAAGTTAAATATTCACAAATACAATATCAAAACAAATCCAATATTCTCAAAATAGTTACAAGACGTAGGTACGAAAATACCTCCCCCCACCAAATAAATATGCAATTGTCTTCAAATTAAACTAAAAACAAAGACAATCTAAAGAGAGAACAAAATAAGAGACAAAGAGAATCATCCTGCAAAACTAGGCCTGAGTGAATACTACATATCCATAGCTCCCTCTATATAGGTATTAGTGTCTAGTGTCTCATCATCCTTGGATCCATTGAAGCCCACCATTGAAGTATCTTGAAGCGATGTATGTCTCGTAGTCTCGAACATAACACCCTCTAAGTCGGCTTGATCCTCATTGACAACTTCTTCATGAACACTTATATGTTTTTCATCCTTTTTCAGTATTGGATGTCACAAAAACCTCATAAGCTCTAACCTCAACTCTGGTGGTTGCCGGAGGAACATTAGAATATGTTGGAACATCGATGTTTGGTCCGTGTGGAATTTACATAGTACTAAAGATTAGTGACATATTAGTGGACATTAGCTAGTCCACATCCTTCCTAAACTCAATGTTGTCAGCCATCAAGGTTGTCACAACATCAGTGGCTCCCTGGACCGTCTCACACTTCCTCTCTCACCGACAAGGCATTTAGAGCGAACTTTTGGCTATCAATCTTATTTTTTAGGGGTGCCAAAGTAGCAGTAGTGTCACTTTTAATTGTCCCAAGAATAACGAACTTTAACCGGGAGGCACACACATTAGAACGATGGGCTATGTTCCCCATATCAAAAACATCACCTGGGTGATAAGGGTTCGAGATGCAAAAGTATATGCAACAGTAGATCTTGCAGGATGATGTGCAGGAGTAGTGTCATAACTTTCAATAGGAATGTTGATAGAAGTTCGCGCCAGAGTAGGTATGAATGTCTATTCAGGTATCATATCAATATCAAACTTCAAGGATGTGTCAACAAAAAGAAGTCCTTCTCCTATTTGCCTCGCCCCATATGTACTCGACCTCTATAAGACAGATGTTTGTAGAATGTGTGGGTGTAACCTAGATATCCCTCATCTCTAGTTATGGAACTCTGTCCTGTCGACAAAACTTGGTGATCAACACCAAAAATAAGAGAGATGTTTGGCTGCTTTAACCTAATGTCCATATCCTTCTTAATAATGAAGACAACATTTAGCTTCCTCCTATCAATACTACATCCTAGGAGAACTGCCTTTTGGTGGCGGATGATAGAGTTATTCTGGGATGACATGATAAAGATATTGATAAACTCAAACAAATACCTCAACATCACATCAAGATAGTTCTTCTTTATGGACACTACGACCTCAATCTACCTCAGTATTCTATCAAAGAGAAGTGGGGCCAACTAAACTTTTACTTCCTCTATGGTTTTTTCTAAACAATACTCGTGTACTCATGCATAAAGTCAGTTGCATGATCGAATACCGAATTTATATATCACTATGAAGTTTAGCCTTCTTTCCATAGACCATCACAAAATCTACCGGCTTGAAGACACTAGCCTTCTTCTTCCCCTAAGAAACTAGGTCACTATAAGTTGAGTCGGATTCCCAAACCGAAGTAGGAATGTATTGTCCATATGGGTTGGTAAAGACCTCAAATCTTTTGCACCTAATAGTGTCCCACACAATTGGATGTCTACCTACCACACCATGTACAGGCAATCTCTTTTCCTCTAATGTGGTCCTTTATGTCTCATACTTTCATCTGTTGAGAGACCGGGGAGAAGGATCATATATTGGTGGCACTGTAACAACAGTCTGTTCAAGTGCTGCGGCTACAGGAGGAGGAGGAGTCTGAGGCACCGAGATTCTAGAAGGATCATTCATACCCTTTAAGCAAAGCTCTAATCTTTGTCCCTGTAGTAGCGGGTCATCCGCAGGATTAGAGATGGAAGTATGATAACACCACCACATAAAGGATTAGGGATTTCATAAGGATGAATCCCCCTACTTTCTATTGTTCTAAGGTGGAGGTAGACCAACAAGGCTTCATTGATGAAGTGTTCAAGGTTCTTGATGCTATAGGTGTTTCTTCTCAAGATAAGGCGGAACTAGCCGCCTACTAACTCAAATATGTAGCTCAAGTGTGGTTTGAGCAATGGAAGGATGAGAGGTCCTTTAGAGAAGGCCGGATTACTTAGGGAGCTTTCAAAAAGGCTTTCCTTGATAGGTTCTTTCCCTTGGAAATAAGGGAGAGGAAAATTTAAGAATTCATCAACCTTCGTCAAGGGGGTATGAGTGTGAAGGAGTTTAGCCTCAAGTTGACACAACTATCAAAGCTCCTACTATGGTTGAGGATTCTAGGTCCAATATGAAAAATTTAACATGAGGTTATCCGATCTTGTTATTAATGAATGTAGGTCAGCTATTTTGATTCCTAGCATGGGCATTTCTCATCTCATGGTTCATGCCGAACAAATTGATGAGCAAAATCTTAAGCAAGTTGGTAAAGAGTTGAAGAAGGTAATAATCGAAGAGGGGAATTCTTATAAAACTAGATTTGAGTTTCAAGACAAACCAAGGTTCAAGAAGATGTTTTACAATTAAGGCTCTTCTAATGCTCCAAGGGTAACCATGAGTAAGGTTCCTACTGCCAAGCCTCAAGAGGATATTCATCGAAGATCTTATGTTGAGAAAACTCTTTGGGCAAAATGTGATAAGAGACATGATGGTAAGTGCCTAATAAGCATAGGTAATTGCTATGGTGTGGCAAGAGTGGTCACATGAAGAGATATTGCCCTATGATGAAGTCTAGAGGAAGGGAAAATTCTCAAGCTCAAGCAAGTGCCTCAATTTTGGATGCTCCTAAAAAGAATTGATTTTATGCTCTCAAAACCCGAAGTTATCAAGAGAGCTTACCGGACGTGGTAATCGATATGTTAAAATTTTTTTCCTTTGATGTATATGGTTTGTTTGATCGATGAGCTACATTGTCTATTGTGACCGCTCTTGTAGCCACGAAGTTTGATATAATGCTCGACATATTAGATGAACTATTTTTCGGTTTGTACCTTGGTGGGTTATTCCTTGGTGGTTAATAGAGTCTATAGAGGTTGTCCAACTTTCTTTCCCGGTAGAGTTACATCAATTGACTTGATAGAACTTGATATGCTTGATTTTGATGTCATATAGGGAATGAATTGGTTTTGTGCTTGCTTTGCCTAAACAGATAGTAGGATAAGGTAGTCAAATTTTAATTTCCAAATGAACCCATTTTGAGTGGAAGGGAGGATACTCAAATCCTAGGGGTAAGATCATCTCATGTCTAAAAGCTTCTAAATTAATTGCAAAGTATTTTCTCTACCACATAGTGAGAGTTAGGGATGTTGAATTAGAATTCCCTCCCATAGAGTCGGTACCCGTAGTGAGGGAATTTCTTGAGGTCTTTCCCGATGATCTTGGAATTCCTCCAAAACTGGAGATTGACTTTGGCATAGACTTATTGCCGGATACACAACCTATTTCAATCGCTCCTTATCGGATGGCCCCTACCGAGTTGAAAGAACTAAAGGGTCAACTCAAGGATTTCCTAGATAATGGCTTTATTCAACCAGGCATATCTATATGGGGTGCCCTAGTATTGTTTTTGAAGAAGAAGGATGAGTCCTTGAAAATTCTATCCATTATCATCAGTTCAACAATGTCACTATAAAGAATAAGTACCCGCTCCCTAGGATTGATGAATTACTTGATCAAATCCAAGAACCGAGTTACTTTACAAAGATTGACTAGAGGTCGGGTTATCATCAACTTAGAGTGAGGAAGGTTGAAATTCTAAAAACAAAATTCCGAACAAGATATGGTTACTTTGAATTTCTAGTGATGTCATTTGGTCTAATAAATGGTCCGACGGTATTTATAGACCTTATGAATAGAGTTTTTAGAAAGTAGCTTGATTTGTTTGTGATTGTCTTCATTGATGACATTTTGATATACTCTAGGAGTGAAAATGATCATATGAGACACTAGAGGATAGTTTTGAAAGTTCTCAAGGATAACTATGTTTTTGCTAAGTCTAGCAAGTGTGAGTTTTGGTTGAGGTCGGATGTATTTCTTGGGCACATTGTCTCTAGTAAAGGGGTAGAGGTTGATCGAAGAAATACGGAAGTGGTCAAAAGTAGGTCGAGACCTTTGAGTCCTACCGACATCTGAAGTTTTCAAGGGTTGGCCGGTTACTATAGGAGGTTTGTTGATGAATTTTCATGTGTTGCATCTCCATGAATGGCCTTAACTCAAAACAATTCCAAATTCAAATGGTCGGAATTGTGTGAAAAAAGGTTCCAATTATTGAAAGATAGACTCACCTCCGCTCCAGTATTGGCCTTACCGGACAGTACCGAAGTCTTTGTGATTTATTGTGATGCCTATTGAGTGGGTCTAGGATGTGTGCTCATGCAACATGGCAAAATCATAGTGTATGCCTCTAGACAACTCAAGCCACATGAGAAGAATTATCCAACTCATGACCTTGACCTTGCGATCGTGGTATTTGCTTTAAAAATTTGGAGAAACTATCTATATGGGGTGCATGTAGATGTATTCACTGATCACAAAAGTCTCCAATATATTTTCACTCAAAAATACTTGAATTTACGCCAAAGGATATGGTTAGAGATTTTAAAGGGTTTTGACATGTGTGTCCTTTACCATCTCGGAAAAGGTGATATTGTGGCGGATAGTTTGAGTCGGTTATCTATGGGTGGTGTGGCTGATGCTAATGATGGAAAAAAGGAACTAGTCAAGGATGTTCGTAGGTTGGCCGTTTGGGTGTTCGACTAGAACAATCGTCGAAGGGTTAGAGAAGGTTAAATTGTATGTTAGAGAGATTGTAAAGTTACGTAAAGGTTTCCCTTCTCGTAAAGGTTTCTTACTCGGTGGAGAAGTATGCTAAATTGTATGTTAGAGAGATTGTAAAGTTACGTGGGCCCCATTTTCGATCATTTAGGATAGAGGATCCCAAATCACTTCACACTTTTCGAGATCGTTTTATAGTGGACGTGGTACGCAAGTAAAGCTTAGCACCAGTTTCCACCCTCAAACGGAAGGACAAGCGGAGCGCACCATCTAAATTCTAGAAGATATATAAAGGGTGGCATGATTGATTTCAAGGGCAATTGGGATGATCATCTACCCTTAATCGAATTCTCCTACAACAAAAGCTACCATCTAAGTATCGGTATGGCACCTTTTTAAGCTCTTTATGGTAGAAGGTGCCGGTCCCGAACTGGGTGGTTGAAGTGGGTGAGTTTGATCTTCTTGGTCCCGAATTAGTGTATGAGGCCACTGAGAAGGTTCTACTCATAAGGTAAAGGTTGAAAACGGATTTTAGTCGGCAAAAGTCATATTCCGACAATAGAAAAAGAGACCTTAAATTCGAAGTACGAGATCGGGTCTATTGGAAAATTTCACCCATGAAAGGGGTGATGAGGTTTGGGAAGAAGGGGAAACTTATTCCCCGTTATATGGGGCCGTATGAAATTTTGAAGAGGGTATGGAGTGTTGCCTATGAGTTGAAGTTGCCAAATGAATTGCCCATGAATCATTCGGTATTAGATGTTTCTATGCTTAAAAAGTGTATAAGTGATCCAATTTCCATTATCCCTCTACAAGGCTTAGGGGTAAAAGAGGACCTTTCTTATGAAGAGGTCCCGGTAGATATCTCGGATCATCAAATTAAAAAATTGAGGAATAGGAGGTTGCCTCCATCAAAAGTTCTATGGAGGAACCACCTTGTTGAGGGTGCAATATAGGAGGGTGAGGCCAACATGAAGACCCGCTATCCTCATCTCTTTCCCCCTACTCCTACTCAAAGTTAAGGTTATTAGCTTTTGTTTTAAATGTGTTATTTTTATAATGTTGAAGTTATCATGTTCATCTAGTATGTGCATATTCTTCTATAAATTCATGCCTAAATTGAGTTTTTCTCGAAATATGACTCTCATGTTTAACTTGCACTTAAATATGTAGTGGGCTATGTTGCTTTCATGAGAAGTGTTTTAGGCATGTTTTGATGTTGTGTTGATAATTCAGTACGTCAACTCTAATGTATATATTAAGCTCTTAATTGAAATGGACAAGTTAGTAAACCTCCTTAAGTGATATGAAAAGTTGAGCTAGTGTTATGGAAAGTGGTGAATTATGTTCCTAGTTGATACTATGTTTATATGTTGAAAGGAGTTTAGATTTCCTCCAGTGAGGTTTGACTCATTATAAGATTGGTTGCTTGTTGGCTGATGGTCTTGAGTCTTTTTCTTCTTTTTTTTCCAAATAGAAGGTTTAAGGTGTCATTTGGGCTCGAATGTTCCTAAGGGGGTGTATATTGTAACACCTTGTAAATTTCATGACCTATACTAGAGCCTTATATGTTTTAAAAAATGATGATATTAGAACTAAATAAGTCTAAACAACTTATTTGAGATGTTTCGGAGCCATAGCATTAAAGAAAAGGCATAACATCAGGAAACTAGAAAAAAATTAAATAGTTGACGTCCCTAGGTTTGGTGAAGGTTATAGATGGTCATATGGAGTCCAAAAATTTTAAAATTACTTTAAATAGGTAAAACCTAGTGTTTTGGGTGAAAATGTTCAAGTACGACCCTCTAAGGATCGCCCTAAGGGTCCACAAAGGGACCCCACATTGGACCAAGCAAGCTGCCAAGAGGCAACAACTTTTGTTCTTGGAGGGAACAAGTCTGCGTCGCGGACTTGGTTTGCCCAAGAGCAAAAGTGAAGCTCACATCGCAGGAAGATCACGGACTGTACTGTCTCGAAAAATAATTTTGAAAATCTTGAGGGAAAAGCTCTGCGACGCGGACTTGTTCCTCGATGAATAATTTGAAAATAGAATTCGAGTTTTAATTAGAGATATCGGTGGGTCGATGACACATATCGGTGAACTAAAAATTGCCCGCAAAAAATTATAGTGCATTTTAATTAATTTTTGGCGCAGAAGGGCGATCAAGAAGCACTTCCGAAAAGTCGCCAAGATAACTTAGGGAGCTTGGACATATCGCCAAATTTTATAGAATACAAACTCAAGCTTTGGATAAATTAACGATGATCTTGATGGGTTTTGGCGAACCTCCGTACCAGCCGGTGAGTGTCACGGCCCAGTGGTACGCCCTCTATGTAACATGGCGTACAAGACCTGGAGGGGCTCCATACAAGATACTTAGCATATCATAACACAAAGTAATAGAAAATGGTATGGGAATTTGAAATATTATTCCATACCATCAAAGTTCCTATAAACTTTAACATTTTATCAAACCATCTAATACATTATTAGTCACGGGACACACCCCATATAAAAGTTCTGACATGAAATAAGTACATAAAGGAAAGATGGGAAAATCCTCGATGCTATGAGGCATCACCAAATCTTCACTTGCTTGCTCTAATAAGATCCTATCCACGAGGATGAAAGTCAATATTGCATGACCCTACATTTGATAAGAACGTAGGAAAGAGTATGTATTAGTACAATGACGTATTAAATATGTTTGCTAGAATAAATCATCAGCATAAACATAAGGTAGGCATTAGTTAACATAAGGCATATACCAATATCATAGAGATACAACATAAGGCATAAACTATAAGCATAGGTGACAATAACATAAATCATAAGCATTTTCAATACTTAGAACATCATAACATAAGAAGAACACTTCATGACAAATCTTAGAGCATACATGTGCTATTCATGAATAAGACCAATAAATCTCACCCATACTAAGAAAACCAACTTACACCATCATTCATTTTCGCCATCTTTTATCCTCATTGTTAGATTATTTCTCATGGACAATGGAAAATCACCTTAAGTCATACATATCAAGGATTTCAACTAAAGCAACAATCCAAGTTAAGTTAATATCATATATGTAACCCTTATATCAAAACATACTCATAATACTTCCTTGAAGTAATCTTGTTTCATCATAACATGCTACTATGATTAGGGACTTGTCCCTCTTTAGTAATTCTTTCTAATCATGGAAAATTATTTCATTAGTAGTCCAAATCACATCATCACTGATTAATTGTTACGATTTACCAATTCAAATCCATAAAAAAAACACTTTATTATGCTAGACCAAGATAATATGGAAAGCATCCTCTCATGCAAGTCTAAGCTGCTCAATTATGGGTACTATAAATCAATCTAATATGATGTAATCATCTATAGAATAGAATATCATTGTTCTTAATTTATTGTAAAGACATGAGAATTAATATGTTTGATTACTTATAAAATCTATTTTGTATCCATTTCTTACCTTACAGTAACACCCTGTAGCTTAGTAGTTTAATGAGGGCTAAGTGAGAAGGCAAAAAGTCAAGAGAAAGGATCAAGAACCAAGGGAAAGGGTTTAAGGGTGCCCCACCTTCCCAAGTCACTACCCATGACCATCTAACCCTTCACGGCTTGTGGTTGTGAGGAAGTAGCCTCCTCGAGGCTGCCCAACTTGACTTCCCCCACACGAGCCAGTTCACGACTCGTGAAGGCCTTTACGGAACATGGTAGGGGCCGTGAGGTAGACTTAGTGTTTATGGGATAATGAGAAGGTTGCTTGGCTAATGGATCATAACAACGAGAGACACCACGACTCGTGGAGCCTCGCGTGAAAAACTTTTTACTAGATATAGAGTTTAGGGTTATCTTCAAATGATTATATCTCTTAGATAAAAAGGAATCAAATAATTTATCACCAATAAAAATAAAGGAATCTGAGTCCTATTTCCAATGCCACAGAGTTTGCCCGTTTCCCATATCAGAGTAAAAAGTTATGCCTAAAATAGTGAAGCACTGTCAGGCTGAAATTCTTCACGACTCTTTTGACGGGCTGTGGTGATGACGACGACCCATGAAGGCCTCCTTCATGCCATTTCAGCTTTTTCCAGTAAGGGGAGTTCCTGGTTCTTTTTCAAATTGTTTTAAATCAAAGTTATGTCATTTTTAAAAACCCTAGGACCCATATATAGGTAATTTTAACCCCCCAAATTCACCTAATTAATTCATTTATTCCATAAAACAAATAATTCCCAAAGTTCATCCTCCACAAAAAGATCCTTCACTACAAAACTCAAATAAGAAGAAGAAGAAGAAGAAGAAGAAGAAGAAGAAGCGGAAGAAGAAGAAGAAGAAGAAGAAGAGGGGGATGAGGAAGAGGATCAGAAAGAGGAAGAGGCGTAGGACGAAGAAGAAGAGGAAAAAAAAAAGAGTAGGAATAAGAGTAGGAAGAAGAGACATAAGAAGAAGCTAGGTGATTCACCATTTCCAACACACCTCATTACAATTCTAGGTGCAAATGATCGTTAGTCAGTATCTATCAAAGAGTTTGTGTAGAATCCTGCAGAAAACCCTATGTTTTCAAATTCAATTAGAAAGTACAAATGTGGTCTAATCAGGTATAGGAATAAAAATTATCAAAAAAGACATGAATCTGTTACGACCCAAAACCGGGGCCGCGACTGGCACCCACATTTACCCTCCTATGTGAGCGAACCAACCAATCTACACCTTATCATTTCGATATAATATCAACAGAAAGTAATGCGGAAGACCTAAACTCATTATAAAAAAACAAATCAATAACTATTAAAATTCAACATCTATTATTTTCCCAAAATCTGGAAGTCATCATCACAAGAACATCTATGATCAAATTACTAAACTAAAAATGTCTAAGAAGCTAAAACAATTAAAAGCTAGTCCATGCCGGAAGTTCAAGGCATCAAGACTTGAAGAAGAAGATCCAGTCCAAGCTAGACGCGTTAGCTCACCCTGAATTTCCGATGTAGTGAAGACTGGCTAGAATTACTGCTGAGTTGAAGATGACGGAACGTTTGCTGCACTCCACAAATAACAAAGAAGAAAACATAAAAGTAGGGGTCAGTACAAAACACGGGTACTGAGTAAGTATCATCGGCCAACTCAAAATAGAAAACAAATATATATCAATAATATCATAAATCAACTATAAAACTCAACATGTTGCAATAAAAAGTACTAAAATCGTCAATAAGTACCATCAAGTTCATTCATGAGGGCTCAAGCCTCACTACCATACTCATTTGGGAATTAAGTTCATTATGTTGAGTATATTAACATCTTTCAAGATTCATTATCTTTCTTCCTCTTGTGTCGGTACGTGACACTCCGATCCCCTANTCAAATTACTAAACTAAAAATGTCTAAGAAGCTAAAACAAATAAAAGCTAGTCCATGCCGGAAGTTCAAGGCATCAAGACTTGAAGAAGAAGATCCAGTCCAAGCTAGACGCGTTAGCTCACCCTGAATTTCCGATGTAGTGAAGACTGGCTAGAATTACTGCTGAGTTGAAGATGACGGAACGTTTGCTGCACTCCACAAATAACAAAGAAGAAAACATAAAAGTAGGGGTCAGTACAAAACACGGGTACTGAGTAAGTATCATCGGCCAACTCAAAATAGAAAACAAATATATATCAATAATATCATAAATCAACTATAAAGCTCAACATGTTGCAATAACAAGTACTAAAATCATCAATAAGTACCATCAAGTTCATTCATGAGGGCTCAAGCCTCAATACCATACTCATTTGGGAAATAAGTTCATTATGTTGAGTATATTAACATCTTTCAAGATTCATTATCTTTCTTCCTCTTGTGTCGGTACGTGACACTCCGATCCATATTCTATCCTGGTGCCGGAACGTGGCACTCCGATCCTCTATTTCTATCCTAGTATCGGAACGTGGCACCCGATCCATATACTATCCTGCTGTCGGAACGTGACACTCCGATCCTCATTCTATCCTGGTACCAGAACGTGGCACCCGATCCATATACTATCCTGGTGTCGGAATGTGACACTCCGATCCTCATTCTATCCTGGTACCAGAACGTGGCACCCGATCCATATACTATCCTGGTGTCGGAACGTGACACTCCGATCCTCATTCTATCCTGGTACCGGAACGTGGCACCCGATCCTCTATTTCTATCCTGGTACCGGAACGTGGCACCCGATCCCCTAATTCATCAAGCCTTCTTTTATACCAAGGCATCATCAATCTCATTATATAATTTATCAAGCCTTCTTTTATACTAAGGCATCATCATTCATTATATAATTTATCAAGCCTTCTTTTATACTAAGGCATCATCATTCATTATATAATTTATCAAGCCTTCTTTTATACTAAGGCATCATCATTAACAAAGTGAATTAGGGTTTCTTCCAAGATTTTGGATTCAATAACTTTCATCATGCTTGTTTTATCAAATCACATAATCATATTCATGCAAGCATACAATTAAGCATATAGCAGGGTTTACAATACAATCAATACATATCATTCACTATTAAGACTTCACTACGAATATCGTAAAAACCATAACCTACCTCCACCGAAGAATTGGAATCAACAAGCAATTTCCCAAGCTTTGATATTCCTCCCTCTCGATCGATTTCTCTCTCTCTTTCTGTTCTTTCTCTTTTTCTTATTCCAAACCCTCTTCCTTTTACCCTAATTAGTATAAAATTAAGAATAAAAGATGGCAATAATACCCCACTAATTAACTTAAGGTTACCTCTTTTAACCCCCAAGTAATTAGACTTATTAATATTAACCCTCTAACTTTATAATTAAGGAAAGAATAGTCCAAATCGTCCCTTAGAACTTAACCAGAAATCCGACTCCAACTGGGATTACGCAACCTGTGACGGCCCGTCGTGCCTGCGATGGTCCGTCACGAAGGTCGTCGCAGCATCTTAGAATTCCATTTTTTGCTAAGTAGACTGTGACGGTCCGTCACGCCTGTGACGGTCCGTCCTGCACTTCCGTCGTGACGTTCAGAAACTCGTTCCCCGTACCAAATTCTCAAGAGTTGAAGTGTTTTGCAACGGAATCTCACGACGGTTCGTCGTAGCTGTGACGGTCCGTTCTGCAGGTCCGTCACAATTTACAGAGAGTCAATTTTTGTACCCAAATTTCAGAATTCTAAGTGTTCTGGGACGAGACACCCTCGACGGTCCGTCGTGCCCATGACGGTCCGTCGTGGTATCCGTCGTCTCCGCCAGTTTTTCCAGAAATAAAATCTGTTGCTCAAAATGACTAAACAGGTCGTTACAACACCCTTGATGGGTTAACCTATCAAGTAAACCCAATCATCCACCTCAAATTCCAAGTCTCTTCTCCTAACATTTGTACAAGATTTTGGACGACTTTGTCCTATATTAGACCTTTATTCAATAATTTTTACTTTCTCAATAGCTTTATGAACCAAGTCTGTTTCTATCAATCAAGTTTCACCAACCTCAAACCATTCAATGGGGGATCTACATCTTCTCCCATAAAGAGCCACACAAGGAAACATCTGGATGCTAGAGTGATGAATGTTATTGAAAAAAAACTCTATGAGAAGTATGTAATCATCCTAATTAACTTTGTAATCTATTACACTAGCTGTCAACATATCCTCAAGAGTCTGAATCGTACTTTGTGCTTGACCATCAGTCCATCGGTTGAAAGAAATACTCAAACTTACCTTCAAAGCAAACCTTTCTTGAAGGACTTCCAAAATTGTGTGGTGAATTGTAAATACTAAAATATCGCTAGTTAGTGGCAATTTCGCTCGTTGCTAACAGAAATAAGTCTCTAATTAATCGCTAAGTGGGTTTAGCAATGGAATTTGTTTTTTAGCTATAAATTTTTCCGTCGCTAAATCCAATTTTGTTAGTAGTGTGTAAATCTCTATCCAAAATTATAGACACAGGAACTCCATTAAGTCTGACTATCTCTTGAATTTATAATCTGGCATAATCTTGTGCTGAATAAGTAGTCTTTACTAACAAGAAATGGGCTGATTTAGTCATCCGATCTATGATCACCCAAATAAAATGTTGTTGGAATCGAGATTGCTACAAACAGCTTATGAAATCCATATTGATTATCTTCCACTTCCATTTTGGAATATCTATATTTTGAGCCATACACCAACCTTTGGTGTTCTACCTTGAGTTTTTTTTTTGCAATTCGGGCACTTAGCGACGAACTCCGCAATACACCTCGTCATACTACATGATACATCTTTGTGGAATCTGGATGAATTGAATATCTTGAGCTACGAGCTTCCTCCATAATCCTCTATTGGAGTTCATTAACCTTTGGTATATACAATTAACCTTGATATTTCAATACACCATCTCCCCCTTGTTCAAAAGTCGTCACCTTTTGCTTATAAATATTTGCCTTTAATTTAAGAAAAATACGTTCTTGGTCTTGTTTCTCCTTCACCTCAGACACTAGTGATGATTCATTACCATTCATCACCACCGCTCCACCTTCACTGAAATCTAACAACATGACTCACATGCGCGCAAGTATGTGAACAACTTTGGTCAATTCTTTCTTGCCTTCCTTTAAATGGACAGTACTACCTGTTATGGCGTAATTTTGGTATCTGTAGAAAAATTACTTTATTTAAATGTTGTAAGTATAAAAAAAGTTTGATAAAAATACTTAGAAAAGAGTCTCCACTTAATTTTTTCAAAACAAATTACGAAAACTTGATTTAAAAAGACTCTAAAATATTAAGTCTTCATAAATTTAGAGGAAATTGGTAAGTTCTTATTTACGCTTCAAAAGGGTCTTTAAGGCATTTGAAGTGTCCGCTAACATGCGGTTATCCTACGACTTGGTTAAATATTTGACTATTTTTGGAGAAAAGGATTTAACATAAAAATAATAATTTAAGACATTCGATTAGTTTTAAATAAAGTACACATTTTATTTTATTTTTAAATATTTTTTGATGGAAAGGACCTAAATAAAGCATTTGAGTTAAAACACATCTGATTAAGGTTTTAACAAAGACTAGTTTATTAATATTATTTGTTTCATTTTAGAATAAAAATTTAATTAAATTTAGTTATTTAAAGTATGAGAACCATTTTAAAGATATTCAACAAAAATAAGGAATTTCATTAAAATAAACTAACATAAAGAACATGGTTCACCTTTTGGGGATTTGATTGAGTTACTTAATAATTTTAAAGCTACGGTTGAATAAAAACACCCAATATCACATTTAAATAATTTATGAATTAAGAGAGGAAGAATTTGGGCTCTTCTTGGGCCTGCTGCAGCTGATTTGGGCTTCAGCCATATTTCTACCCTTTAAAACCCCGTGTATACAATAAATGTATAACGTTGTATAGGTGTCATTTCTTAGCCCTTTTTTTTTTTGTATAGAACTGTATATTAACCATACACAGTTCTCTTTAATTCCTGCAACCTACATTTCCATTTATGGCCACATATTTGTTGCACTGAACCTGTATATCACGTATACCCAAATGTATACGGGCTGTATATCAGCCTCCTTTTCAGCTTTTTGACACCTATATTTTGCTTCTCTTGCACGGTATATTAACTTTGGTCATAGAATAGTGACTAGGGGCTAACTTGAGAGGCATTCAACTAGGAAAATGCAAGGATTCGAGTCAAATAGACTCCTGAATAAGGCTGGCAAACGGACCCATTTTTGGCCGGTCCGGTCCTGTTCCAGTCCGGTTCCCGTACCGGTCCGTCCGGTGCCGGTGGAACCGGTCTTTTGGTATACAGGACTGGTTCCTGGGTTTTTATCTGGTTGAACCGGTTCGGTAAGAACTGGTTCCAAACCGGTCCGATCCGGTAAGAACCGGTTTAGTCGGTTTTTTAATTTTTTTTATTAAGATTAACGTTTTATGACCGTTGGGCCCTTCTAGCCGTTTGGCTGGGGCCCAAAACGGTCAACTATCACCCCTCACCCCTTTCTAACCCATTTACACTATAAATATACCATTTTTTCCATTTTAAATCACAAATTTACTACTTATACAATCTTATACAATCTCTCGAAGTCTCAATTATAAATCTCTCATAAATTATTAATTATTATATTGTGATATTGAGTTGGAGTTTGAATTTCGGAAGCTACAATAGTCATCTATCAAATCCGGCTTTGGTTATACGTCTACTTTTACGTAGACGTTTGGTACATTTGTTCCAACTATAAACTTTAATTGTTATTTGTTTATTAATTTAGTTGTTTTTATGTCTTTTATTATATTATTTTGCTTGTTTTTCTTATAATATTTAATTGTTTTAAATTTTAACATGAATTCGGAAAGAAATAGTGGTAAAAGACCAATGTCGGAATTAAAAATTAAAAAGGGAGGAGTAAGTAGTTCTTGTTCTAAAAATTTGCCACCTAGATATTTAGTTAATACTAATGATTATACTTGTGTTAGTGAAACTTTTTTTACGTCACCAAGACCTACTGAATTTAATTCTGAAAATGAAGTAGATCATGAGTCTTTAAATAGACATTATACTAACTTTGAAGAAGAATTAGAAGAAGAAGTAGAAATAAATGAGGAACATGAAGAAACCCCTATCCTGACTAGTCCGGTCACCGAAGTCCCCTCTTTACCTACTTTTACAAATGTCGCTGTCATACGTCTTAAAAGATCGTTAGTATGGAAATTTTTTATACAAAATGAGGAGAAAACTACTTTTACGTGCACTAAATGTAAATTTGTAATGAAACATGTAACTACGGGTACACAAGGGGGAACGGGACGACTAAGAACACATTTACGAAAGTGTAATAAGAATTTGCTCTCCTAGATGATACAGAAAGAGCTAATAGAAATGGAACACCCATACCCGAAAGTTCTATGGGTGTTTGAGGTTCTAATATGGTTCAAGGTGTATTAAATATGTCTAACACGGCTAGTCGAAGCACACACCGCACGTATAGTAACGAAAAAGATCGTAGAGAATTAGCTAAAATGGTTGTTGTTTGTGGTTTACCTTTTTCATTTCCTTCTCATCCTTGTTTTGTTCATTATATTCGAGAATTATATAACACAGATTATGAAGGTATTCCAAGAAATACAATTAAAAGTGATCTTTTTAAATATAAAAAAGAATATTCTCATTTTCTTTGTTGTTTATTTGATTATTATGATTGTAGATTATCTTTTACTTCTGATATGGGACGTAGTCCTAATGCTAACGATTATTTTACACTTACTGTCCATTGAATTGACCATGAATGGAACATGCAAAAACGAATATTAGCATATAAATATGTTGAAGAAACTAAAACCGGTTCTTATATAGCATCAAAAGTAGGCTCTATTTTACAATATTATGGAATATGTGATAAAATAATGAGTGTCACTTTAGATAATGCTTCTAATAATTTAAGAGTCGTTGATTATTTAAAAATTAGACTTTGTCCAATTGATAATGGTTGTTTTCATATTAAGTGCGCCGCACATGTTTATAATTTCATAGTAAAAGATGGTATTTCTCAATTTGGAGTTTCTTGTGAAAAAATTAGACTTGCTTGTAATTGGATTTTTAAAGCTAAAGTAAAAGCTAGAATTACTGAATTTAAAAATCATTGTAATGAAAGTGGACTTGCATATAGAAATATGCACTAGATGAAATTCTTTATTTGAAATGCTTCAAGTTGCTTATGTTTATCAAGAACCACTACAATTAGTTTTTAATGCTCATAATGCGGATCCGAGTTTAAGAATTGGCTTTGAAGATTGGCAAAATACAAAAGAACTGATTGATTTTTTAAATTTTTTTTATAGAGCAACAAATGCATGTTCTTGTTAATATTATCCTACTATTTCTTCTGTTTTAGTAAATATTTGTGCTATTTCAATTGAATTTGCTAAATATAAAGGTAAAGAACAATTTAGAGATCCACTTGCTTTTATGATTGAAAAATTCAAAAAATATTTTTTCCCTATTCCTCAAATCTATTTGACTGCTACTACTTTCAACCCAAATTATAAATTAAGAGGTTTTAAATAATGGTTGAAAGATTTATACAAATTTAGAAATTGAAGATGATGAAACTCCTAGTGTTGAACAATGTAAAAGTAGCATTTATACAAAAGTTAGAGATTTATATAATGCATATAAAGTTATGGAAAAAAATATTCCAATAGTTGAACCTTCATGTTCTAAGCCTAAAAGTGATGATACGGATGATATGATGGATGAATATCTTGAGCTTGAAAGTGATGAAACTAATAATGCTTTTGATTTATATTTCAACCAAGCACGGGAAAAGATTAGGCATGATGAAGGACAACTTCAACCTCGAATATTAATATGGTGGAAGAATCGTGAAAATCAATTTCTGACCCTTTCTAGGATTGTTCGAAATGTGCTAGCGATTCAAGCATCATCGGTCGCTTCGGAGCAAGCCTTTAGTGCGGTGAGATTTATGATTGGAGATCACCGATATTCATTATCAAAGGACAGTTTGGAAATATCGGTGTTGTTTCGAGATTGGGTCAATGCCGAAAGAAGAAACACCGGACTACCACTATTAAGTAGCCATATAGAAGACCAAATAGATGAAATATTTGGTGAGAATAGTGATGATGGAGTGGAAGCAATGGAAGAAGAACGACAAATGCCAATTCCAAAAAATCTTTCTTTTCAATTGATACAAAATTTACAAAAAGAATTTTAAAAAAATGCAATTGTTAGTATAATAATTACTATTCAATTCATCCTAAATTATGTACTCTTATTCTCTTTCTAATATTTGTTTTGTATAATTTATTTATTTGAATAAATATACGGCTATTCGCCTTGATTTTCTTTTATAATAGTCTCTTCTATTTAATTCATGTCATTTTATAAATTTAATTTTTTATTATTTTAATAAAAGTTTAAATTAAAACTTCAAATTCAATATAAAATTTAAAGTTTAAATTCAATTTCAAACTTTAAATTCAATATAAAGTTTAAAAAACTTTAAATTCAATTTCAAACTTAAGTTCAATATAAAACTTTAAATTCAGTTTGAAACTTTAAATTCAATATAAACTTTAAAGAAATTTAATTTCAAACTTATATAAACTTTAAAGTTTTCAATTGGAGTTTTAATATAAATATATAATATCATATAATAATTAAAATAATTAAAATAAAAAAAAATACCAGATGAACCGGCAAGACCCGGTTCCTAACCGGTCCAACCCGATTCCAAACCGGTTACTAACGGACCATGCAGAACAGGTTGGCTTTTCGGTAAATTCGGTACCGGTAAGAAAATCCGGTAAGAAAATTTCGCTACCGGTCCGGTTACCAGTAAAATTGGTCCTATTTACCCGGTCCTGTCTGTTTGCTTGCCTTAGGTTCTAATGTCCTAAAGTTGTTTATAATGTGGTAATGAGGGAGTGTCAAAAGATTTAGGTGAATTGTAAGTCAAATGTCAAGGGACGAGCAAGACGTTCGACGACTAGTCACCTATATAACTCATGTATTTTTAAGTGCTTATGTATATGTGCTATGAGCTTATGAGGTCCTTATATAAGTTATAATAGTGTATATAGGCAGTGTGTCAAGTTTTATGAAGTTTGAAGGTCAAACGTCTATGACGTTTGAAAGGTTTGCCTTGAAACGACCTTGTGTGTCTTAGTGTGTTTCATCAAGTTTTACATGTTTTTTGAAGTAAAATTTATGTGAGAGGTTCCTAACATGAATATGAGTGTAATTTAGGTGGAAACGTCTGGGTAAAACTCATCGAGGATGGACGAAAGGGTCCTAGAGGAGTACCCAAGCCTTGGGCTAGCAAGATGCTCAAGGCATCAACATTTTGCACTTAGTGGGAGCCAGTCCGCATCGCGGACTTGGTCCACCAAGAGAAAAAATTTTGATTCGTGTGGCGGATACATGGAGGACTCCACTAGTTTGGTATTTTATTTAAGAAAATGATGTGGGAGCAGCTCCGCGTCGCGGACTTGTTTTCCGGCAATAATTCCGCAAAGTTAAGTTGAGTTTTACTTTGTTAAAGGGTCCTATAAGTTCATGGGTCTTTTGGGGACTAATTATAGGCAGTTACAGAACCTTTTTCAACCCTAATTCACCATTCAAATCATAACCCTCAAGTGCCAAACAAAACCTCTCCATTGTTTCTCTCCAAAAACCTCCATTGATGAAGCTTTGAAGCTCTAAGGAAGAGAATTGGTTTTTCCAAGTTTTCTCCATCAATTTAGTGGGCTTTACATCACAATTAGGTATGAGTCTTCATCCTTGGATTTTCTTCCATTTAAGGAGTCAATTTCAATGATTTCAAAAATGATGAAAAAGATGAATTGTTCAATCTTGTAATCTATCCATCGATTGTTGAATTAAAGGTTTTGAATCATTTAATATTGATTGAATTTTTGTTAATTATATGATTTTAACTAAAAAATTATATGAACCCTAGTTTTGACTACTTTATGGTTAAATTGATATTGTCTTAATGCTTATGAATTCTAGTGTAGTTTTCACTGGGCTATTAATGATGTAGAATCGTATTGAATTAATGTATAGGTTTTATTATATTTATAAATCTATATTTATTTTACCTAGATTCATTTAGTATTGTGATTTTTGTACTGAATTGATGTTCATGGCCATGGGTAAGCACCTTTTGGTATAATATTGGATGATTTAGCTATAGATTGAAGTGGTGAGAATGGATTGGTGGTACGATACCCTAATTCTCTTTATTTTATGTTAATTATGTATTTAATATATTGTGAATGGTATTGTCCACTTATGGTGGCAGTGCTATGTGGTTACTTGTAAATGATGTGGCCTCGTTGGCATTACTTTATGTATTATGATGATCATGGTCTTGTCAGTAATTTACTTGATATATTGTGATAATGTGTGTAGTTGATTATGTGAAGTATGATCATACCTATCTACTTGTTATTAAGTGAAAGTATGTGTTCTTCAATTGATGTCGTTAGGTGATCATGTTAAATTTTGACTATGACTTTATGAGTGTAGTCTTAAAGTTGATGCACTGTTCTTCCTAATTGACTATGTGAGTCTTATGATGGTTATAATGATGATATTATAGAAATGTTTAGGATGACTAGTAAGTATGCTTAGTAGATCTTATGTGCTTGTAAAATGATAGGTTATATATGAAGAATGTTGTGCGTTGTTTTAGTAGACTTGTGTCCCTTACTTGATACATATATAATGATAATGTGACTTATTGAATTAAAATTCTAGATCTTGTTAGTCTTCTATGTATGAATGACATGTTACCTTGAATGACGCTAAGAGGGTATTTTATATGGAGCCTTCAACCTAGTTCTAAAGTTATGATATCCTTGAAGTCGAAAGGCGTAATGGTATCCTTCTTGTGTGGATGATGGACATAGGCATTGATTGTCTAGAACGGCATGAAATCATCCATTATGAAAATCATTAATATATCCTCTTGACCATTGAAAGACAACCCTAGGGAACTTATTTGGTAAGGTACAATGTGATTGGGTTCTGAACTAGATATGGAACCTATTCATATAATCCTTTATTGAAATACTCTATGAGAACAAAGGCTAGAACCGATTAAGTATGGTAAAGGGAGTAGCTCTTTTTAGGCACGAGGCTAGAGTACAAATAAACTTTTCATATTCCTTAACTATGTGCCTACATGGGATGTGTCCAAGTTCTACTATTGGCAAGTACAACACCCTCTATCGGAGTAGGTTATAACTCCGGATTCAATGATTATCTACCATGGTTTATGTCGGTTGTTTCGTATTCTCATCATATGGGATACCCTCTATTGTTGAAGAAGTTCTATGAAGTTTAGGTGGGGGTATGGGACGTTATCTAGAAATTGCACGATTAGAGTTTGAAGATGTTAGGGAGTGAGTCCCTTGGTCTTATCCATATGTGATGAATTTCTCTTAAATGAACTAATGAATTAGAAAACATGTTAAATTAATAAGTACTTATCTAGAGTAGTTACGGGTTGTCTAGTTAAAGTGTGAGGGAGAATAAGAATGGTCACATTGTATCTTACCTATATAAGTCTTAACAATGACTCTAGTTGGGAATGTTGTTTGATTAAGTAGACATGATCCAAATTTGAATAGTCCTAAGAATTATTTAGGTAATCTTGGAGAGGTCAAGCATGGACATTATTTTCTTGATTTACTTAAGTAAGTCTTTTGATAACCTTTGGGGAGAAGAATGTCATATTATATATATATGTTATTGTATAAGGTGAGATTGATTCTATCTAAGGTAGTCTAAAGGATCTCTTAAGTGTGTGTTAAGGGATCGTATGGGCGGCCTCTTCACAACTAAATCAAGTGAAACTTAGAATCACCTTTGGTAGGAGGATCTCATGTTTATGTGTTTGGTGTATTGTAAGTGTGTATATCTTATTATAGGTGGTCTTAAGGATCATTTAGGTGTGCCTAGAGAGGGTGCATCTGCGGTCTCCCTTTCTCTTACTAAGTGAGTCTTGGGATAAATTTTTGTGAGGGAATTACATGCTTATTGGGTTCACTGTAAGGTTTAAGCAATTCAATGTAATATTTGATAGTTCACTGTAACATTTCATAAAATGTGTTTAAATGCTTATGTGTTAGATTATGTGTTTCTAAGGTGTTAAACATTTTTCTTATGCTTATACTATGATATTTTAGTCAAAAAGAGCATATTTTTAATAAAGGTTAATTTTCATGATTTTGTGCATTAAGCCATACTTAGTACAAGTGTTTTTACTAATCCCATACATTTTGTTATATCTAAGGGTGTTGGGGGAAGGTGATAAGGATCTAGAAAGAAAGCTTGAAATCTAGTTATCGTTCAAGCAAAGTTGAAGTGTGTACTCACTTGGCTCAAGGGAATAATCGTCTTTAGATGTATTTTATTTTAAAGTATTGTAATAGATATTAGATTGACATATTCGTATTGTATCGGCCGTGTTCTAAGTATTCTTGAGTTTAAGATTGGCATATGTGGAGTCTTAGAGTTTCTATGTTTTTTATATGAAAGATGTTTTTAGATATTTCATGTGAAAAGTTTCAATTCAACACTAGTTTTCATACATATATGCAATGTATGATCTCAAAGAGCTTGTACATGACCTCCGAGAGGTCAAGTACGCCGTGCCATGATCTATGAATACCCTAACTTGTAGGGTATACATGCGGGTCGTGAAAAGGACCCTTGGGGTGGTCTTTGGGTAGAATTTTTGGAAATTTCCACCCCAAATATGTCTGACTAGCTATTTGGAACCGTCTCTACCTATTTGAGCCCCAAATACTACATAAAACCTCATGAAACATACTGAGGCACACAAACACGTTCTCAAGGCTAAGTTTCAAACGTCTTGGACGTTTCACCTCCAAAATCTTCAAAAATATATATACTGACTCTTAAAACTATATTTAGTCATTTTAGGACCTCATAAGAATGTTAGGATCTATTTTAACCTATAGAATTTTTGTAACCTTATAGGGAAAAATATTGTGAGGTAGATGAAGTTTTTAAGTTTGATTTTGGTTTTTGAGTATAATGACCTAGTTTGGGTAAATTTGAATTAAAACAACTTATATAGTCCCCTAAAAATACCCAAAATGAACCTACTTTAATTGGAAAAAAAATAGAAAAAGACTTACTTGACCTTCATTTAGTGATCCCATTAGACACCATGAGCCACCTTCACTAGTCGTGGTGAGGACCACGACCCCTGGTCCCCTTCGTGAAGGTTGAGGAAGTATCTACGTAAATGGTGCATGAGTCTCACAATCCCAAGGCATTCCTATGAGGGGATCCATGATACGTGGTCCTTGAGGTAGTAGCCATGGCAATTGGGACCCTTAGCTCAAATTCCCGAGGAATCTTCACAATGGGCTCTACAAGCAGTGGTCAAGACTACTGGCAATGGTTCCTTTCGTGAAATTGAGGCAATATCTGGGTCATTTGGTGTCCAATCAAACATGTCCAATGTTACTTTACGAATGGTTCTACGAGCCATGGTCAAGACCATGGGCTGTGGTCCCCCTCGTGAAGTTGAGGCATTGTGGACCAAGCATGGGGGCGCCTTGGCCTTTTGGATTTGGCTTTGCCCCTTTGCCTTGGTACATGCTCTTTTGGCCTTGACTCTTGTAGCCCTAATTCTTGACATTCACCCTCACACTTAGGCTCTTGTTTACCCTATTTTTTTTAGGGGTTAATGTCCTGACAAATTTATTTCCTCTAACTCTAGTCAATAATGGATTTATTTCATACATTAGTTGTTCAGTTCTTGCATGGATTTTCAATCATTTCATTTGGTTATATATTAAGTATTTTGCCCAGTTAATTATGTCTTAAATTTCACTTTTAGTTTGTAGAATGTTAGTTTAATCATAAGCAACACACGATACTAAGGATCTTCTTCATATCAATGTGATCCTAAGTTCCAATCACATATTGAGTGTAAACTTTGATCATGACACAATAAAAAAAATATGATAGTGACCCTCTTGTTGAACAACCGTTTTACCAGAGGCTAAGGCTGGCAAATGGAACGGTTTTTGGACGGTCTGGTCCGGTCCGGTTCCCGTACCGGTCCGTCCAGTACTGGTTGAACCGGTCTTTTGGTACACACAGCCGGTTCCCGGGTTTTTATCCGGTTGAACCGGTTATGTAAGAACCTGTTCCAAACCGGTCCGATCCGGCAAGAACCGATTAAGTCGGTTTTTCAATTTTTTTATTAAGGTTACCGTTTTATGACCGTTGAGCCCTTCTAGCCGTTGGGCTGGGGCCCAAAACGGTCAACTATCACCCCCACCCATTTCTAACCCATTTACACTATAAATATACCAGTTTTTCCATTTTAAATCACAAATTCACTACTTATACAATCTCTCAAAGTCTCAATTATAAATCTCTCATAAGTTATTAATTATTATATTGTGATATTGAGTTGGAGTTTGAATTTCGGAAGCTACAATAGGCATCTATCAAATCCGGCTTTGGTTATACGTCTACTTTTACGTAGACGTTTGGTACATTCGTTCCAACTATCAACTTTAATTGTTATTTGTTTATTAGTTTAGTTAATTTATCTCTTTTATTATATTATTTTGCTTGTTTTCTCATAATATTTAATTGTTTTAAATTTTAATATGAATTCGGAAAGAAATAGTGGTAAAAGACCAATGTCGGAATTAAAAAATAAAAAGGGAAGAGTAAGTACTTCTTGTTCTAAAAATTTGCCACCTAGATATTTAGTTAATACTAATGATTATACTTGTGTTAATGAAAGTTTTTTTACGTCACCAAGACCTATTGAATTTAATTCTGAAAATGAAGTAGATCATGAGTCTTTAAATAGACATTATACTAATTTTGAAGAAGAATTAGAAGAACAAGTAGAAATAAATAAGGAAGATGAAGAGACCCCTACCCCGACTTGTCCGGTTACAAAAGTCCCCTCTTTACCTACTATTTCAAATGTCGCTGTCGTATGTGTTAAAAGATCGTTAGTATGGAAATTTTTGTTACAAAATGAGGAGAAAACTACTGTGACGTGCACTAAATGTAAATTGGTTATGAAACATTTAACTACGGGTACACAAGGGGGAACGGGATGACTAAGAACACATTTACGAAAGTGTAATAAAGAATTTGCTCGCCTAGATGATATAGAAAGAGATAATAGAAATGGAACACCCATACCCAAAAGTTCTATGGGTGTTGGAGGTTCTAATATGATTCAACGTGTATTAAATATGTCTAACCCGACTAGTCGAAGCACACACCGCATGTATAGTAAAGAAAAAGATCGTAGAGAAATAGCTAAAATGGTTGCTGTTTGTGGTTTACCTTTTTCATTTCCTTCTCATCTTGGTTTTGCTCATTATATTCGAGATTTGTATAACCCAGATTATGAATGTATTCCAAGAAATACAATTAAAAGTGATCTTTTTAAATATCAAAAAGAATATTCTTATTTTCTTTGTTGTTTATTTGCTTATTGTGATGGTAGATTATCTATTACTTCTGATATGGGACGTAGTCCTAATGGTCACGATTATTTTACACTTACTGTCCATTGGATTGACCATGAATGAAACATGCAAAAACGAATATTAGCGTATAAATATGTTGAAGAAACTAAAACCGGTTCTTATATAGCATCAAAAGTAGGCTCTATTTTATAATATTATGGAATATGTGATAAAATAATGAGTGTCACTTTAGATAATGCTTCTAATAATTTAAGAGCCATTGATTATTTAAAAATTAAACTTTGTCCAATTGATAATGGTTGTTTTCATATTAAGTGTGCCGTACATGTTAATAATTTAATAGTAAAAGATGGTAATTCTCAATTTAGAGTTTCTTGTGAAAAAATTAGACTTGCTTGCAATTGGATTTTTAAAGCAAAAGTAAAACCTAGAATTACTGAATTTAAAAATCGTTGTAATGAATGTGGACTTGCATATAGAAAAATTCCAAAAGAAATATGCACTAGATTGAATTCTTTATTTGAAATGCTTCAAGTTGCTTATATTTTATCAAGAACCGCTACACTTAGTTTTTAATGCTCATAATGTGGATCCGAGTTTAAGAATTGGCTTTGAAGATTGGCAAAATACAAAAGAACTGATTGATTTTTTAAATGTTTTTTATAGAGCAACAAATGCATGTTCTGGTCAATATTATCCTACTATTTCTTCTATTTTAGTAAATATTTGTGCTATTTCAATTGAATTTGCTAAATATACAAGAAAAGAACAATTTAAAGATTCACTTGCTTTTGTGATTGAAAAATTTAAAAAATATTTTTTCCCTATTCCTCAAATCTATTTGACTGCTACTACTTTCAACCCAAATTATAAATTAAGAGGTGTTGAAAGAATGGTTGAAAAGATTTATAAAAATTTAGAAATTAAAGATGATGAAACTCCTAGTGTTGAACAATGTAAAAGTTGCATTTATACAAAAGTTAGAGATTTATATAATGCATATAAAGTAATGGAATAAAATATTCCAATAGTTGAACCTTCATCTTCTAAGCCTAAAAGTGATGATACGGATGATATGATGGATGAATATCTTGAGCTTGAAAGTGATGAAACTAATAATGATTTTAATTTATATTTCAACCCGACACTGGAAAAGATTAGGCATGAAGAAGAACAACTTCAAACTCGAATATTAATATGGTTGAAGAATCGTGAAAATCAATTTCCAACCCTTTCTTGGATTGTTCGAGATGTGCTAGCGATTCAAGCATCATCGGTCGCTTTGGAGGAAGCCTTTAGTGCGGCGAGATTCATGATTGGAGATCATCGATATTCATTAGCAAAGGACAGTTTGGAAATATCAGTGTTGTTTCGAGATTGGGTCAATGCCGAAAGAAGAAACACCGGACTACCACTATTAAGTAGCCATATAGAAGACCAAATAGATGAAATATTTGGTGATAATAGTGATGATGGCAAGGAAGCAATGGAAGAAGAACGACAAATGTCAATTCCAAAAAATCTTTCTTTTCGAATGATACAAAATTTACAAAAAGAATTTTAAAAAAAATGCAATTGTTAGTATAATAATTACTATTCTATTCCTCCTAAATTATGTACTCTTATTCTCTTTCTAATATTTACTTGAATAATTTATTTAATTGAATAAATATACGGCTATTCGCCTTTATTTTCTTTTATAATAGTCTCTTCTATTTAATTCATGTCATTTTATAAATTTAATTTTTAATTATTTTAATAAAAGTTTAAATTAAAACTTTTAATTCAATATAAAATTCAAAGTTTAAATTCAATTTTAAACTTTAAATTCAGTATAAAGTTTAAAAAACATTAAATTCAATTTCAAACTTAAGTTCAATATAAAACTTTAAATTCAATTTGAAACTTTAAATTCAATATAAACTTTAAAGTATAAATTTAATTTCAAACTTATATAAACTTTAAAGTTTTCAATTGAAGTTTTAATATAAATATATAATATTATATAATAATAAAAACAATTTTTTTTTTAAAAAAAATAAATACTGGATGAACCGGTAAGACCCGATTTCAAACCGGTCCAACCTGGTTCCAAACCGGTTACTAACGGACTAGGCGGAACAGGTTAGTTTTTCCGGTAAATCTGGTCCGGTAAAATCCGGTACCAGTAAGATAATCCGGTAAGAAAAATCCGGTACCGGTCCGTTTACCGGTAAAACCGTTCCAGTTGACCCGGTCCTGTCCGTTTGCCAGCCTTACTCCTGAATGCCACATGTAAACAAAGTAACAAAAAATAAATAATTAGGAATGACTCAAAATTATTCATAAGCAATTTTTCCAATAGAAGACAGTAGGAAACTATAAGATCATCCATTATTAACAGTAACAAAACATAGAGGAAGATATGAACAAATTGAAATACTACTAAGGCATGTATCTAATAAAATAATGAAATAAAGTAAATAATGTATAACACTATGAACTAATGAACATATATCTATAATGAGAATGCTATGAATGAGAAAGACTCATTTTTACATAGTTTGGCTACTATAAAGCATATTAAATATAAGGAAAAGGAAAGTTGTACTTTAGATCTTTGAAACACGAGAAATTATGAGCAATAAATTACAAAATGCATTCCTCTTCTCATAGTTTTTAAAGAAGTACTGACCAAGGAGGCATTTGGGGAACTAGTACATTATAGGGGATAAAAATAAATTTCGATATAGAGACAGATTTAAATCCAACATTAAACCCAAATAAAAGATGAAAACTTGATCAAAAGCTATTAAACTTGCACTTGAACATATTGAATATCCATCAAACCAGACTCACAGATGTATAACTGAAGGATATAAAATAAACCTTGAGAAGTAACAAAGTGATCTATGCAATAGATAAGAATTATAAATGACACTAAAGTAATATCAAAAGAAAATAATGGCCAAGTAATATTGAATGCATAACTACATTATTAGTTTTATGATATTGAAACAAAGTTCCAAACATATAATTCTAACATAAACATCAAAACAGTGCACATAGAGATCATTTTTAAAAAAAAGGAATTATAGGCACCACACATTTATGAAAATGACTTAACAGAGAGAAAGTCATTACTACAGAGACAAATTATGACAAATTTGGATAATGTAAACAAACACATTAACTGAAATAAACTAAGATGGGAAATGAATTTTACCTTTCTCGGAGCAGCCAACTGGGCACGAGCTTGTCCACGAAGAAACTTCCACCAACACGAGTGAGCTTCTGATGAGCTTGAAAATTTAAAATTATGTTTTTTCTCTACTCCCGACCTTAAACTTCAAAAATCATTCGAAGCACGTATTAGAGGATGAAATCATCTCCCTATCGATTTCCTTTTTTTTAAAACTGCCCGATTGCTCCTCTTTAAAACGTAATACCCCTCATTGTGACCCAAAGAGATGAATAAATAAATGGAAATTAGGGGGAAATGGTTGTAAATTTGAATTAGAATTCATATACCCTTGTTAAGGCAACAATGAAAAAGATTCGAAAAATCCCTTAAATGGGTGAAAGGGCACGGCGACGTGATGGCTGCTGCAGGGGCCGATGTTGACTGTCACGACCCAAAACCGGGGCCACGACTGGCACCCACATTTACCCTCCTATGTGAGCGAACCAACCAATCTAAACCTTAACATTTCGATATAATATCAACAGAAAGTAATGCGGAAGACTTAAACTCATTGTTAAAAATCAAATCAATAACTATTAAAATTCAACATCTATTATTTCCCCAAAATCTGGAAGTCATCATCACAAGAACATCTATCCTCAAATTACTAAACTAAAAATGTCTAAGAAACTAAAATACATAAAAGCTAGTCCATGCCGGAAGTTCAAGGCATCAAGACTTGAAGAAGAAGATCCAGTCCAAGCTAGAAGCATTAGCTCACCCTGAAGATCCGGTGTGACGAAGACTGGCTCGAATTACTGCTGAGTTGAAGATGACGGAACGTTTGCTGCACTCCACAAATAACAAAGAAGAAAACATAAAAGTAGGGGTCAGTACAAACCACAAGTACTGAGTAGATATCATCGGCCAACTCAAAATAGAAAACAAATATATATCAATAATATCATAAATCAACTATAAAACTCAACATGTAGCAACAACAAGTACTATAATCATCAANTAACTTTATAATTAAGGAAAGAATAGTCCAAAACGTCCCTTAAAACGTGTAAAGAAATCCGATTCTGACTGGGCTTACGCAACCTGTGACGGCCCGTCGTGCCTGCGACGGTCCGTCACGCAGGTCATCGCAGCATCTTAGAACTCCATTTTTCACTAAGTAGACTGTGACGGTCCGTCACGCCTGTGACGGTCCATCCTGCACTTCCGTCATGACGTTCAGAAACTCGTTCCCCGTACCAAATTCTCAAGAGTTGAAGTGTTTTGCAACGGAGTCTCACGACGGTTCGTCGTAGCTGTGACGGTCCGTCCTGCAGGTCCGTCACAATTTACAGAGAGTAGATTTTAGAACACAATTTTCAGAATTCTAAGTGTTCTGGGACGAGACACCCTCGACGGTCCGTCGTGCCCATGACGGTCCGTCGTGGTGACCGTCGTCTCAGCCAGTTTTTCCAGAAATAAAATCTGCTGCTCAAAACGACTAAACAGGTCGTTACAGAATCAAATTAAAAGGGGTGAAACAAATGTTGGAGGTTTTTTTTTGTTTTTTATTGATTAACTATAAAACAGTAACAGTCAATTTAAAATAACAATAGGATGAGGGATTCTTGGAATGTGATCGATTATAGGAAAATTGTGATATATAGGTAACTGAAAGTAATAAAAACCAAGGAGTAGGTTAGACTATAAGGGAAATCGATTTCTCTCGAATAACTATCCTGAATCAAGTCATTTATTTTGAACATCAACAAGCACGACAATGAAGAACAACCCACACATTAATTCATCCAATCTTTCAAACTAGATGGGTAGGGTAGGGTTTAGGATTCACTCTCCCCAGCTCAACCCAATACCTACAAATCCTTAATCAATAATCTTAGATCTAAAACCTCTATTTTGATCAAGCGAAGAACTAAATATAACTATATTTAAAAATACAACTCATAAATTTACTCACAATTAATGATTAAACCTACTTTAGTTTAGAACTCAAACTAGTAATTTATAATACCCATAACCCTATTAAACAGATAATCATATGATCGCATCCTTAAGAATTGGAGTTTTAGCCAAACATCATAATAGGGTAAAAACGATTACCGAATCGATTAGCCATCACCTGGTAAAAGTAATTTAATCTTTAAAATGATTCAATTTTCCAAAAATTTGAAAACAACTTGAAAAATATCAAAATTAAATTTCCAAAATTCTTCAATAGTATTGAAAAGTATGAAAAACTCAAGAGAAAACAATGTTAAACTAATTTTGTCTCTATCATCCTTGTTTAGCTTATGCAAACATAATAAATATAATATTCAAAATCTAATTCACAGGTATCAAAATAATCGACGAAGGTACATTAGGCGAACTAAGTTGGGTTCACCGAACAACTCGGCGACCACCCAATACTCTCTTCTATCGCCTCTTTGTTTTGGCATTCAACATTCTCAAGTCTTGTGACTTTAGACAATTTCACTCTACATCTTGGAACTACTCGGAGCTTCGTCCATGGCTATTTTTTGTCATTGACTTGGTCTCTTTAGGCTGTCAGATTATCCATTTGGAGATTCGTATAGTTCTCTTGGCAATCACTAGGCTATTCTTTCTTCATTTCTTTAGCTTGTTTTGTTCCTTTACGCCTATTCGTGTCATTTATTTATTCTTCAATACATATACCCAAAAATCAAAGCTTTAGCATCAGCTGATGGCACAAATTATGTATTTGATGACACTAAATCAATATAAACAACCCCCAAAAGTGTCCAAGTATCACACTGATTAACACTGCCAACTTAAAATTTTGCTTATCCTCAAGTAAAACTCAAGATCAACTGTTCAAAAAGGATGTCTTTCATGTGTGTAATAATGTACCTTGGGTAGGTATGTCTAATGGTTGCATCCCTGTAAAGTATAATAATGTTTATGAGAATGAAATACTCTACGGAAATGTAATGCTTAGTATCGAGTGGATATTGTAAGGTGGACGCTCTCCCCATTTTAGATGGGGTTTCAATGAAAACATTTATTATTCCATACTATGTGCCCTCATAGATTATACCTGGATCTATTTAAGCTAAAAATGTTACCGGTTCTTCCTTAAGCAAGTAGACCAACTCTTTTTGGTGTGGGACGTGCCATTGGATTCCATAGTATGCTCAAATGGTCTATGTCGGTTAGGTATTATTCTTATCATGTGAGTTATGTCTTATGGTTAGACAAGAAGTTATGTGAAGTGTGTGTGGTAGTATAGGATGTCATTCATGCATTGCACGAGTAGACTTTGAGAGGGATATGGTGTGTTTCTGTAATGTCATACTGTCTAATAAAACGAATGTGCTCATAATGATGCTAATGAGAATGTTGACTTAAATACTTAATGTAGTGATGGATTCTTAACTTGGAAACATTATTATGAGGTGTTTTTTTGTGATGACTTATTAAATTTGAACTTTCCTTATCTAGGAGTATCAACAAAAGAGCAGAATGAAGAAAGGTAAGAATGTTATAGTGGTGTCAAAGTGGTACAGTATGAATGGTATTATGGGATGCTATTTAGTCATTGCACAAGCCTAATGTAGGGTTATTTAGATGATGATTTCAATGTGTTATAATGTCTTATATGATGTATATACTTATGTATTATGTGTTTATACTATAGATGCATGATGATCTTCAAACTTGTTAAAACATTGTTTTAACAAAAATGTCCTTTTTAACTTGATTTTGTCATGACTATCATATTTTATATATATTTTTTCTAACCCATATTTCTTTTATATATTTAAGAAGTGTAGGTTACGAATCTTATGGTGACTTCTAGTGCTCATATATTTGATTGATTTTATCCAAACCTAGTGGCGAGTAGCGTGGTATTAAAACTTTTCACGACATCATAATAATAAAACTCTTTATAAAACTGAGGAACAAGTCTCCTCATCAGAAGTGTACCCACCCTAAGTTACACTTAGTGCAATGTGAAAGTAGCATCCCATAATACTACTCCCACTTAGTGCTCCTTAGGAACAACCCTACACTAGGCACATCACATTCATCGTTTACATAGATTTCATCATAGAAGACAGAATATAAATATACTTAATTACCTTAGACATATAGTCGACTTACTTCATTTTATAAAGGTAACATACTTCATTGGCATCATATAGTGACTCATTCATACATTCTCGTAAAGGACAACCAAAACTCTCTCTAAATTTGTGCATTTGATAGATAGCGTCTCATTCCACCACCTACCCTAAATAGTACACCCTTAGGAAGACTTAGTTCATAACATTAATTTGTGGGGGATAACTTTAATTGACTAGACCATGAGATAGACATGGAATCCCGGTATTGAACCCTACCGAATGAGGGATCCCTACTTGCGTAAGGTAGGGTCATATTCTTAGCCTTTGCATGAATCTCAAATAGTTATACCTATGCGGGCACGTAGTTAAGGTATAAGGAGATTGATACTAAGTAACTCATTCTAAACTAACGAGTAGAACTTATCTCAAGAGGTACATTTGGATACAATATCTCTACTAACGAAGTGTACCCACCCCTTTTTCAAATCCTCTTGGTGCTAAGAATAACTCCCCCATAGGAGTCTTAAACATTCATAGACTATAGTTTAAGGGATAGATATTTAGTACAACATCTCAACTAGCAAAGAGTACTTATCCTAGAGGTTACTCTTGAACGCCATATCTCAACTTACGAAGGATATCAAACCTCCAACCTATCTTAGGAAGCTCTTCGGAATAGTGAGGTAGCTACTAAACACTTCATCTCAACTCATGAAGAGTGTTCACCCCCAAATCCCCTTATTATTACTAAAGTAGTTTAGGAATAGTAGTGAATGGTATGGACACTTCATCTACTCACGAAGAGTGTTGACCCTTCAATCCCCCATTTAAATCATAACTTCAAAGTATATCTGAGAACACCATCCACATAATACCTATCATTCATAACATTGATTTATAATCATGTTCACCTAAAATTCATCATAATCACACACTATCATGCTTCACATATACATATACTTCATTGAGACCTACTATCAGCAAGACACACACTCTCATCTTCATAAGACCTCACATGCATATTTATCATAACTTCACTTCTATTCACATTCAATGCCTTCAAGGATTTAAATACAATTCACATATATAATCATGTAGTTCAATTAAACACCGCTACCATAAGTACACCATACCACTCAATATAAATTCAACAGGAACCAAGCAATACAAAATAAATTACCCTTCATCGAAGATTGCACCACCTCTTATAAATTCTCCAATAATTCATCATAATATATCATTTGATGCAGTAGGTAATAACTATTTAACATAAAGAAACAATAGTTTTAACATTATCTAATCATGTTCAACAAACCCAACTCATAAGTCAAAAGTTGAGAATTTACATGAGCATAGTTTCATTGAGTTTATGAGCTTAAAATCATCAACTACCATCAATAATATCATATTTCATCCACTAAAATGCTTTCATGCATGAACCCATACTTAGAATTCGAAATAGAAGAATTTAGGATTTTAAACCTTTTTGAAAAGCTTTTGAAATGGCTCCTTGAATGAACGAAGATTAAAGGATGAAATATCATACATTTATTAATGAAAAGCATACAAAATTTTGTGAAGAAATCACCCAAGAAATTTAATCCAAGATCTACCTTGAGTTCTAGCTTCAAGGGGCTTTCAGAGAGTTTTTCTTGAGGGAGGTTTTGTTTTTCAAAAATGAAGTATAAACTTAGGTATTATTATTTAAACCCTCTTAAATAACCTAATTGAAAATGAAATAACCATCCATACATCATAAAATGCATGGGGTGAAGTTACAGAAACACCCCAAGTTTGGACGAATTTCACAAACAGTGTGCAGGGTAACAAACGACGGACCCTAGATAAGGGGTGTCATTGATATATGGACTGTACTGCTGGATCATTGTTTGGTTTAGATAATTGTTTAATGGGGCTAATATCCCACCACTAAGTGTGGAGATACGCCCCCGAATTACATAATGTCGTTCAGCCTATTGTTCGTTGATGAGGGGCGTCATTGTAACACCCCATAAATTTCATGACATATAATAGAGCCTTATATGTTCAAAAATAATGATAATAGATCTAAATAAGTGTAAATAAATTTTTTGAGATGTTCCGGAGCCATAGCATTAAAGATAAGCCTTAACGTTCGGAAACTAGAAAAAATTTAACTAGTTGACATCCCTAGGTTTGGTGAAGGTTTCAGATGGTCATATGGATTCCAAAACTTGTAAAATAACTTTAAATGGGTAAAAAATAGTAAATAGGTTTAAAACATATAGGTCATACCCCCCAAGGATCACCCCAGGGGTCATCGAAGGGACCCCACATTGGACCAAGCAAGCTTCCAAGAGGCAGCAAGTTTTGTTCTTGGATGGAACAAGTCCACTTAGCTGACTTGATTAACCCAAGAGCAAAATTTAATCTCGAATCATGGTCAGGTCGCAGACTCTAGTATCTTGAAAAATAATGTTGAAAATCTTGCGAAAACAGCTATGCGACACGAATTTGTTCCCCGACGAAAAATCTCAAATACAATTCGAGTTTGGCTTCATTAAAGGGTCAAATTAAGTGAGGGATATTTTGGGTATTTCACAGGGGGCATATATATATTGAGTTCCCATAAGTTTTTCCTCACATTTACTCACTCAAAACAAACCACAAATCAAAACCCATTTGCTCTCACTTCCCTCTATTTTCTCTCTCTATTCATTATCCATTGAAGAAGCTTTGAAGATTGACTAAAAGTACCAAATACCTCAAGTTTTTACTCAATTTCGTAGTGATTCTTCCATAAGGTATGAATTCTTTCACTCTTGGGATTCCTTTCCCCAGGAGGTCCTTCAAAAGGTGATTTCTAAATTCCCCCCAAAACAAGGGTTTTTCACCTCACATGGGTTTTCTTTCTAAAACTGAATTGTGATGAATTATGATTAATTAGTGTTGTTTAAGTGTGAATTAGTGGATAATTGATGAATTCATATGAGTTTTTCATTGACCCATGTCTTCCCCCCAAATTTCTAAGTTCTTGGATTGGTTAAGGTGAATTAATAAGGGTGATTAACATGTCAATTATTTACTTTGATTTTATTTATGTTAATACTTCATGAATTTCCTATTTCATAAGTTGGTTGTGAGTTCTTGGGTGTTGAAGGATGAAGTACCAATAAGGGCAATGAGGTATGGTCTTGATTATCCTTTGTTCCCAATTATGCAAGGTAAAATCTACTTATGTGGTAGTGGTGATATAGCTAATTGTGTTGTTGTGATGTTGGTGATAAGAATCTATCATACCTAAACCTAGATTCATAAATTGGCTGTGAAGTATGTAATTATATTATGATTTAATTATTATATGATTGAATGTAGTGTCTCATGATTATGATAATGTATCTAAAGTGAAAGGATAGTTCTCACTTGTGATCACCTATGAGTTATTATGTAAGGATGTTTACATAAGGGTCTAGAAGAGGCTAATGTGAACTTGGATGATGTCATAAGATTATCACTAAATGTAGTAATTGCTTATCACTTAAAGGTCATGTAAATGAGATGGAGGTCTCACGTTAGTAAATCCGTCCTCCCATATGGGTTCCTCACGTTAGTTAGTCCACATTCCCAAATTATGTGTTGTCTAAGGAGATGTAAACATCTAGGTTATGAAGTCAAGGTTTCTAGAAACAATCTCCTCGACCCTTATCTATATGGCCACATAGGATTATATCTTAGTGGATCAACCTAGATAGCTCCGTATGAATGGATACACCATAGGCAAGTGTTAGCCCTCTCTTTTCGGTGTGGGAGTAGAACACCGGATTCTATGTAGATCACGTGGTCTTATGTTAGTTGTTGCACTTTATTCCGTAACATAACAGTAAACGAATAATTTTAGTATGTGAACTCTTATTGGGTTTGTCTTGAAGGCTTCTACGTAGGGTAAGTAAGGGTGTGTAACTTCTCTTACTCATTGCACATGTGCGATCCTATAGAATGATTCTAGTAGTGTTCTTTTATGATTATGATTTTGATTATGATTCTGTTGATAAGCTATGACTAGTATTGATATATGAAGCATTTAATATACATGAGAAGATGTTGTAAATAAGAAATGGGTTGCCTAATGTGATCCATAGCCTTGGATAGGGTTATGGGGCTTTATTCTTGCACAAGTGTTGCTTGAGTTACTTATATGTTGATATGATCATGGTGTTCCTTATATGTGTACATTGAATTGTTGGTCATTGTGCATAGTTTTGACAAAATGGTGACTTTTTTCATGCATTAACAATTTTTATGCATAGGGATTATACCTAGTACATGTTATTTGTACTAACCATATATATTCACTTTTTCCCAACAATTAGGTTTGCTACATTGAGGTATCATTGAGGATAAAACAACAAGTCTTGAACCAGACTCTCCAAGTTTTTGTATGACCTCTAGTCCGAGGATGCTACCACACACTCTATCATAGTAGTACTTGTATTGACTTATAAACATTCATTTGTTTCTTATTTTTGAAGATATTGATGTAAGCCCTATGTGGAAATTATGAATTTGTGCAAAGGCTTTTACCGGATTGTTTGACTTCATTTAGATGGTTGATATAAGACAAAGATTTAGACTAAATTCCTATATTTTGTTATGTTGTGTATACGAGAAGCCTATGTATGCTTCCTATGTAGAGGTCTATATAAACCTTATTGCTATAGAAGTAAAAGTTTTAATTTTCCACGTTTTTGACCTATGATATGCTATGACGAAGGCTAATATTCTTATCTTAGTCCTCTTCGAGGACAACAACGCCGGTAACGACTAGGGTTTGCTTTGAGATGTGAGAGTCATTTGGGCAATGTTTGGCAATTTTGTTGCAATGTCTTGGGTCCTCCTCAAGGACCCTTGGGGTGGTCCTTGGGGAGTCGTATCCGGACTTTAAATCCCTATTCATAGTAATCTAGTTCTTAGTGTCCTCTCATATCAATTTGGACTCCAAAAATCATACCAAACATGTCAAGGCATACTAGAACACATGCAAGCACATAGACGTCTAGTCGTCAAACATTTTGGTTGTCCCTTGATGTTTGAATTCAAAAATGTACAAACTGACCTTAAACATTAAAATTCACTATTTTAATACATATTTAACTTATGAAACACATGTGAAATTCTAGTTTTACCTATTGCATTTTTAGGTTCGTTACACAGACACATAATAGAATGATGGAAAGATATGACTTACTAATATAAAATGAATGTAATTTAATAGATGAAAAATGACAAAATAAATCATCCATACAATTTTTTACAGAAAAGAATAGTATCTCCCAATCACCAAGCTGAACTTCTTAGCTACAACTGTGCACGTTAGCCTTCATAAAAGTTACAGCAATTTCAATTCTCTTTTCTTAAGAACTATCATATTGTTTGTCATCACATACAATCTTGATAAAGTGTACGTCACTATAAACCGGTAGAGGATTTTTAGTATCGTTTGGGGGGTAATCATATTGAACTACAATCGTCGTCGTTTAAATCACCTATTACACCTTTCTTCTTGAATAATGACAATTTTTAGTAATGTGCCTTGGACTCTGTGTTGTATGAATGAAACCCTTTTGGATATGGATCAACGTAATTTTGAGGAATTGACCCTATCATACTCAAGCATTTCAATTTCTCAAAAAAGCTTGTGTAAGAATCTCCAATTGGTGAAAAGTTTTTCATAGGTCTTGGACCTCCTTTAAGACCCTGTCTTGGAGGGGTATTCTAAGGTGCTCAAAAATTTTGAGAAGAAGGAAAAATATTTTGATTCGTTGGTGTTCACAATTGATGATAGTTTGGGTGATATGCATATGGTTGTGTATCTTAGACTACATATTGTGGTGGGATAATAGAGTATCTTTTGTATTGTATGGGGATATAATGATAAAATTGAGGTGGTGGACT